>JACXGJ010004457.1:0-45270 GCA_016801105.1 Esox niger
TGTCAGTTATAATTTTTGTAAGTGCCATTAATCTGTCAATTTTAGTTATTGTCAGTGCCATTATTCAGACGTATTTATTCTTGTCAGTTGACTTTCTTCACGCTGTCTGGTTGCCTCATGTCTACATTCCGGTGTAAATGAGTAATATTTAAACTGAAACAAGCATTTGTAGAGATCAAGTTGGGTCTTGTCTGCTTGAAAATGTCCAGAATGACTAATAACTTCATTTGAACACAGTTCCAATTACAGCCCCTTCTTTACCAGACATTTACATGTATGTTTTCAAAATGTTACCAACCATCTCGAAACATTTTAGTATGTTTTTGTAATAGTAATTTTTGCTATTGAGGATGCCTGACAATTGTGAGCCCACATGAACATTGGGATTGTGCTACAATCATGTGAAAAAGTACATACACCCCCCTTTTTTGGACATGTTGATATTTGAGCTAAATGAATTGACCAAGGTAACCCAATTTAATAAGTCACACAAATAGATCAACTTTGAAACCATTCATGCAAATTAAATGAACAGAAATGCTATTTACCTATCTGTAGCAAGTTAGTACACCCTTTAACCATCACATAAAATCACTAAAATTAGAGTCAGGTGTACCAAAACAGGTGTAAATCATTTAAATAATCATTTGAGGGTCATTTGGGAGGTTCCAATCGTTCATGAAGTTGTCTGGTTTGGTTTTTACCATGTGTGTCTAACACATCATGCCAAGGTTTCTAAAAAGAAATCCAAGGCCCTCAGAAGAAACATTATTGATGCCTTTAAGTCTTGGAGAGTTTACAAAGACATTTACAAGCAATTCAAAGTACATCACTCCACTGTCTGATGGGTCATCTACAAATGGAGAACATTCCAGACCACTAGGAATCTAGGATGGATCTTGCCACCAAATTCAGCCCCAAATCTGACCCAAAGATGCTAATTGAAATCCCAAGGTAACGTCACAAGATCTGCAGGCCTCTCTTGTCACATTCAAGTGCAGAAGTAAACTTTAAGAAAAAGAATTTGGGCTACATGGGGCGTCTAGAAGAAAAAATAAAATAAAAATAATATATCATCATGACTGACGTTTGCAGGACAACCAAAGCTAAACCAAACATGGATCTTGATACGGGTAAATGCTCCATAACACACAAGCATAGCTGCCACAGAAGGGCTCAAAAAGAATAAATGGAGGGTAATGGAATGACTGAGTAAAATCCCAGATCTCAATCCTATCAAAATGTTGTAGGGAGCTTGATTTGAGCCATGCATGCAAACATTTCTTGAACATTACACAAGCAGGACTGCAAAGAAGATTGGGGACAAATTCCTCTAAGTCAATGTAAGAGACTGATGGACAGTTACAAAAAACGCTACATGCAGTTTATTTGTCAGTATTGTGTAAGATTACATGCCCAAATATGGAAAGAGAAAAAAACGTTCTCGGTGCTGTGAACTTTTTCACATGACTGTATTTTAGCTTTTTTTTATTTGCATAGGAAATTACATTATCTTATATTGATTGTCAGCTCTGACATGAACCCTTTAGTTATTTCTTATTTTATCTTCTAATGTTAGAACAAGATTACTCTGGCCATTATTTGTAGATGTACTAAAGGAGCAAAAAGATTGTAAAATAATAAGCAACCACTGTCAAGGCCATCTGTCTTTGCTATCTGTTTTAGACATAAGAGATTTCTAGAAGAAGCTGCTTGGTTTTAGAATGCAGTGGCGAAGCTTGGCTGATTTGGGGAATGAAATGTAAATGTATTCAATAACTAAGTGGTGATTATTGTTTGGTCATTTCCAATTTACCACAAGAAGTGACGATGGTACTTGCTACACTGTTGTGCCAAATCATTCAACAACATGCACTTATGATAAGTATGACAATATTTAGGTGTACTATTTAAAATGGCCTGAAATGGGCAGTTAGAACAATGGGCTGGTGAAGAGAGAATTGAAAAACGTGCACTGCAATTCCGCTGCATAATTAATGTTACTTTAGTTACTGAGGAAAATATTCCACTGTATGAATGCAAATTGTTGAAAAGACCTCTGCAAGCGGAGAAATCTTAAGTTTCAGCAAACAATGTTTGTTTTGTTTTATTACTATAAGTGAAAAAGTGATGGCAATATTTAAGAATTGGCAATATTTGTCTTTCAACTATTCCTTTATATTATTTTATTTAGCACTTTTGCATATAAATAGGCCTTGTTTCAGCTTTTCATCTTACTGCAAAATTCAAAAAAGTGGATACAAATGTTTTAGTCAACTCTACATTTCATAGCAGGTTTTAACATAATTCATATGTTTTCAATAGATTAAATTCAGTTAATTATTTGGGAACATAACTGTACAAACTCCTGTTGGTGACCAAAAGACCATACTGACATTCATGGTGATTGTTCTTCAGCAATTGGAAAAACAGGAAGGTATAACTGAAATATGAAACTTTTTTGTACATTTTACATTTTGAGTGTAAAAAATGAACACCATATTCTTAACATGTAAGTGGACTTATGCTGAGCTTATCTCAAACACTGTATGGGGTTGTAAAACATAAAACTTTATTATGTACTTGGCCGTTCAGAAACAGACAGATAAGTGTTATTTATTTTTTCCTTAAGAGAAAATATTTTGCAAGAAGCTGTATATAAGTCTGATTGTTGTACCCAATTTGTGGTTTTCCTTGTATGGAGTCCTTTATGTTTTTGGCATTATATGGGTTGTTAGAATAAATCTTGTTAAAGGGATGCATTGATAATAAAACATAAATCAACTACTCATCTGTATGTCAATGCATGTAGCTGTGTAAAAATATAAATATCTTATTTTGGTGTAGAGTTGATGGATTGTCCAAAACCATTATTCATCCTAAACCAGGTAGGGGACCATTTAAACCTGGAAAGTTTGTGTCTTAAGTATTTTCTTAGGTTATATTTTGTACAGTACATCATGTAACCATAAACTGCCAGTTGTAAACTGTAGAAGTGTACCTGTAAGGCATGTGACTTACAGTGGGTATAGAAAGTCACCACCCCCTTTCAACATGTTCACCTTTTGTTGCCTTCCAACCTGACATTAAAACCCATAAAATCAGATATTTACACAAAGTAGCCCACAATATCCAAGTGAAAAGAATTAATTATAATTGAAAGTAAAATAGTAAAATTCCTTATTTGGATAAGTGAACCCACCCTTACAATTGCAACTGCAAATTTGTCAAGGCATAATCAACCACATTCCAGAAAACCGGTAAAGCTAACTGACTTCCATCTGTGATCTATTATAGTGGCTTTGATTAGTTTATAATAAAAGCAGTTGGCCTTTGGATATTCTTTCCCAACTGGATGTAGTTGTTTTAGAGTCTTAAAATTAGACAGCACCTAATCTTAATTTGGGTGTAAATGTGATAACTTGACAAATAGCTCTCTAGTTTTGTTTTTCTTATAGAAGCAGTCTGACCCAATGACTCAGGGCGGTTCTCATATATTGCATAATATTGTTACTAATCTGCTTACCAGAAAGAAAGTAGCTGTTCACAGGAAATTGACTTTGCCAAAGCCATCCCCTGAGCATTTTCTTTCAGAACATTTTCTTTTACAGGAAAAAATATCCATTAAACCAGCAAGTTCCCAGACTTGTTAAGACGCACTTTAGTTTGTCTTGCTACTCGCTACTTTCAGTTTCATTTTAAGGATTTGGAACTTATTGTACCCCAACCAGAGACTACTGATGCTGATAAACCAACACCTCACCAGAGCACATTAGAGGAGTGGAGTCATGTTGCCTTTCCTTCTAGGGGCATCCCTGTTTCTCTTAATTATCCAAGAACAATTATGTCAAGCTGGTAAGTCTGATAAATGTTTGTATTAGTATATTTAAACTGTATCTTACATTACACATGAAAGACTATGTTGTCTCTCTTTCTGTGTTGCTTCAGATGTCCTGCTGGGACCTCAGAATGTTAAAGTGGATTATAACCTTTCAGAGCAACGGATATCCGTAACATGGGAAGATGACCCATCTTTCCATAGAGGTCCTGATAAACGGATTTATGATGTGGAGGTTCTCTTAACTGACAGCATGAAAGACGTGCACAGGGTACGTGCTTAGAAAGTCAAGGATTGCTATTCTGACATGGATTTTATCACAATATGGATGATATTTCAAGATACTCCTAAAGTATTAGCTTTTTCCCCCACTCTGTATTATAACACTTTGTATTTGAAATGGTACAATGACGATTTTGATAATGTACAGAATTTCTGCTTTAATTTGGGTATTGGGTGGACTATAGAGAATGGCCATGAACCCAATCCTTTTAGGATGACAAGCATTTGGACAGGTCAACGTAATGTACCATGAGGTAATCATGTTTAGTTTTCAATGGGCCAATGAACAATATTCAACAGATAAGGTTGTAGTCCAGTATATGTAGTCCACTTATCTTCATTCAGGTACATTTTCATGTTTATCCTATTTGTCCACAATATGTTTTGAAGGATTTTTCAGGCTATTTTCGAGACTAGATTTTTGCACCTCACAGTCCAGCCTTTGCGCATACCTCATAAACAGAGCTCTTTCATATGTGAGATATTACTTGTTTCTGTTCATTATGGTGAGAATTCTTTCTTAATCCATTGTCGCGGTATTCCAGTTCATCCAATTGCCGTTGCTGAGCTCACCAGCGCATTCTTTCCTCTTCTCTTTAATGTGCCGAACAGTTAATTTTGGATCAACCAACATTTTGGTCATGAATCTGATTATCTGCCTCATGTTGGCCACCTGGACTTGAATGGACAATTCTTTGGTCCTCAGGCTGTAAGACACCAGCAACAGACTCCAAAAAGCATATTCAGAGCCTAGAATGACATTGAGAGCTCTTTTGAGCATGCACTAATGAGGCAAACAAATTCCCCTGCCTGATAAAAGAGCCGTGAAGGCAATTGTCCCAAAATAATTTTGCATCCTAAAACTGTGGGACTGTGTACAAAACATTCCATGATGTCTGAATGGTTAATCCGGTACATGAAAAAAGTGTTAAATTCAAGATGACTTTTGCACTTTAACCTTGAATTCCTCATATCTTTAAAATCAAGTGCTGAATTACAGTGGGAAAACATTGACCTAATATGAGTTCATTGTAGTAGTGAGCAAAGTCAATATTTTGTTGTTATGTGTCTTTAGGAATCTGTTGATGTGACGTCAGACCAAGTCTACAGTAAACATCATTGGAGTTGGACCTCAGTTTTACCTCTGGAATGCGCCTCCCACTCAGTCAGACTCCGCTCTCGATATCAGACATACACTAGTAGATGGAGCCCTCTACAGACCAATACTGGTTAGTGTTAATACGGGTCCTTCCATGAAACTTGTACAATTTGGACTTACAGGACATGTTTCACTTTTGGACCACTGTGAATTGCTTGGAACACACCACAACAAAAAACATATTAACCAACAGTAAAACATATTTTCCATCTCAGAAATATCAAAGCCCAATTTTAATCAGCTTTTCCTTTTCTTCAACCATGTTAAGGACCTTCAAACATTTAAATAATTGTAAGTAGAGAATGTTCATAAAATTGCACACTTTTCCAAACAATTGATACTGAATTTACCAAACATTATATATTTTTAAATGTCTTGTCCTAAATTGTTCTTATAAAAGGGTTTTATTTTTCAGTGCTGGTTGGTACCATTTAGCTGTATCTGTCCTTTTAACTTGTTGAGGGACAGCAATCTGAAGTAAAAAAGAAATTACAACATAGCGGTCATTAATAACAATTTTCAAACAGGCCCTTGTCATGATCATAAAAACACCACATTAATATGATACCCTTTTTTGGGGCTCACTGAACCTGTTACACCTAAAATACAACCCCCATAGAGTCGCTGTGACCCGCTAGGAGGGCCCAACTGGAGTTGCATTGGTTTAAAAACAGTTATTAGGGTTTCTGCAGTTCACTTCAGAAACCTTATAATACACTTTTTTTGCAAACTCTCATCCGATAAAATGTCGCAAAGAAGCCAGATCTTGAAGGATTGTACAGGCCCAAGGACCACGACTGATGTAATGTTCATTGGCCTGTATGTAAATTCCAGTCGTTTACACTTTACCAAACCTCCACCAAATTATTTAAAATTACTTAACCTAAACGGTAGAAAAGCCCCCCACCCCACACACACACACACGCACACACACAATTTTGGTAATTCATAGCCGCAACTTTTTAATTTTCTTCAGGGATGAAATCATCAGATCCAGCGGTTTACCCAAAAAACAGAGTGGTTCAAGTTGGTAGCAACTTCACCTTCTGCTGTGTTCTTGGGCCAGGGCAGAGTCTCCAGTCCATGTATTACAACAACATTCCAATGAAAACCATCAACATCACTGAGCAGAGCCATGCCATGGTTGTACACATGCGCTCTCCTTCTCCGCCCAACTGCATCAATGTCAACTGTAATTCCATTTTTTATGGCACCTGTGTTTATGTGGGATGTAAGTATAAACGTCTTTCAAGCCTCCTGCTTAACAATCTATATTGTTCACATTCGCATTGCAGTTTACAAACTCAATAAAGTGTTATTTGTCAAGGATGTGGAACCTTGTACGAATATTTGGAATGATCTTAATAATTAATAATGATAGAGCTCCTCTGCTCCGCAGATCCCCCCGATGACAGGAACCTTGTATGTGAGACCCGTGACTTGGAGTCAGTGGTGTGTCACTGGGACAAAGGAAGGCTCACCAACTTGACTAAAAAGAGGCAGACTATGTATCATCTGAACAGAAGGTGAAGTGCAGTACCACCTGAATAAAATCCAACGAAAGCCTACATATTCTTGTAGCTTATATGAGACAATGCATTCTCCAAAAGGCTATCTTTGTTAATTTGTCACTGGAGGTGACACACTGTCCACATACTTTTCAGAGCTTGTCCCAATGACACAGTGTCAAGCTGCAAACAAACCGTGAGAGTGGATCAGGGGGAAAATAATTGGACGTTGACTGCCAAAAACCCGCTTGGCACACTGGAGCTCATCGACCGAGCAGACTTAAAGAAAAGAGGTGCGGCTATGTGCTAGCAACGACTGTGTAGAAATCCATTGCTCACTCTCAACCTGTAGATTTACAAGTCTATTTAATGTCATGTGATTTTACATTCCAGTGCATTTATTAGCTCCTGTGGAATTGGAGGCATTAAATGTGAATGCTAGAAATGCCAGTGTCCAGTGGCGGTGGGAAATAAATCAGTACAACATGCTACTGATGATTTGCGAAGTACAAATGGAGAACAGTGGGCAAAAAGATGTGGTGAGTTACAGTGGGACCCGAACGCACAGCAGAGCTGGTCACCCATTCGCAAACTCTGAAGCAATTTATACAATTCCCTCTGTACTGTTTACAGAGGGAATATTCTGGAAATGGCATTGGGTCAGTGGTTTTAACTGACCTAGCACCAGCGCAGACGTACACAGTGCAGGTGCGTTGTGGATTAAAACAGCACTTCTGGAAATGGGGTGACTGGAGCAGAGGCAGTACCTTTCAAACCAAAGAGGACCGTGAGTATTCAATACCGTGGCGAATACGGTGCACGTGATAACATACAGATTCACAATTTTGATTGTCATTTCTTTGTCCTTTTCTCCCAGTTCCTGAAATGTTAGATTTATGGATGCAGATTGAGGGGAACCAGACCATTGTACTATGGAAAGTAAGTTTTGAAAATGACTGTATGTGCACACTAATATAGCCTGAGATATGTGCTCATTGTCATATTATATCTGTGGATTAAGTCTTTAATTAGATAGGATTTATATCAAATGCATCGTTTCTCTACAGCCACTTACGGCGAACCAGAGTCATGGGCATATCTTGGACTATGAGGTGACCTGGGGAAAAAAAAAGGCCACTGTCCTTCCAACCCGGCATTACTTTCCCCTCGGAGATCAATTCACCAGTGAGGGTCATAGGGTCACAGTTACAGCCCGAAACTCGGCCGGCAGGTCCCCTCCCTCGGCCATTACTATTCCCAGGCTCCCTAAGCAAATGAGGAGTGCTGAGATTGTCGTCGGCAGTGATGGCGTGTTTGACCTGGTATGGTCTGCTAGCCCCAATGTTAGTTGTGGCTATGTGGTAGACTGGTGTCCCACATACAAAGCATGCCGACCAGAGTGGCTGAAGGTACCAACTGGTATTACCAGGACCAGAGTCCAGTCAGGTAAGAACGTAAGTCCTTATTGATCCATTAAAGGAATAGCGGGTTGAAATCACAGATTTCACAAAGATTAGGCTTTTTATATTTGCAATATTGTTAGTGTTTTGTTTTGAAAGAAACTGTATATGTTGTCTCACCCTTGTTCTGGTTTTTCTCTCCCAGTTAGTTTTGAAGAATGTGTGAGGTACACGTTCTCTATCTACGGCTGTTCTCCAGGGGCCCCAGAGTTATTAGAGAGGAGGGAGGGCTATGTGAAAGAGTGCCGTAAGAGTCCACTCTTCTAGTGATTCAGTCTCAGATTCTTCAGTCACTTTCGTCCTGCTATATGATTTGACTCATCCCTTCTATTTTTGTTTATCAGTTCCAGAGGTCCAGATTAAGGACTTGGATGTACAACAGTACGGTAGAGACACAGTTCAGATCTCGTGGACTGGTATTCCCTCCGAGAATCAGACATCATTCCTTCACGGTTATGTCATATACTACTTCAATAGCTTAGATCCTGCCAGTATGAAAGCTGTCCATGTCTCGCCAGGTATGAAACACTACATTATTCAATACAAAGTTGATTCAATTCTATCATATCTGGCTATGCTTTCTATTTAAAAAAAAAAATTGTATGTGTGCTTTGGTGACCAGATGAGCCCAAGGCCAAGAACTTGACAGGACTTACCTCCGGCTCGTACACATTCACATTGAAGGCCCTAACATCAGTAGGGGAGGGTGGAGAATCTTCACCATACCTGAAAAAGATTGATCCACAAAGTAAGTCTTGATTTATTTAGCTGATGTGTATTTCTAATGATGATGCTTTGTAAAAATCAATAACTCTGCGAGTCTATTTGTCAGTTGAGCATTTGATCACAATGATGGTCATTTGCTTGGGTTCTTTCACCTGTCTCATCACGCTGGTCACCGTCGTATGCTACAGAAAATGGAACTGGTAAGGACAGGTTTACCATATCTGATTGGAAAATATATTATTATTAATATTATGGAGTTAGGTGCTGCTACATAGACAGTGGCCACTCCATTTAGGGCTGTTTGTAACAGGTCCCTTTTAAACTTACATCAAGCATTACTTTCTTCATCTCTATAGTATAAAAAATAAGCTGTATCCAAAAATTCCAAAGCCAGTGTGGAATGACATATGGTTGACACAGGTAGGTCCTCAGCCTTATTTCTTATATATATTTTATTTTTTGCATAAAGCTGGAACACTGCGCTAGTGTTTTTCTTGACCTGTTTTCCAGGATGACCATGGATGCCAAATCCTCTATGTGGATCGATGTCATCCCAATAAGATTGATACAGTGGATGACCAACAGCAGGCTAGAGAAGCTGAACTGGAAAACGATGCAGGAAACAAGGATAGCGTTTTACACTGCACATTAGCCTACATCTCTGCTCTGAATGGAGACCACATTGAGAACCCTCCAGAACATTCCACCTCTGCTGTTCATGTAATGTCTGTTCAAGATTCAGGAAAAGATTTTCAGAACTACTCATACAACCTACTAACACATGCTGCTTTAGACATGGGGAAGCCCTCTATTGACCTACCTTACTGTGCTAAACCTGAACCTCACAATGACATGTCTCATGTGCCCTCTGGCTGTGACCTCAACTGCAGGGTGTACAAGCCCCATGTTACATAGGAGCCAGCTCTTTAACTACAGGAGCATATGCATCAGAATCACTTTTAATCTCTAAGTGAATGTACACATTTACCTTTTTTCTTGGGGTGCTGGTGTTGCTCTTGAAATAGACAGAACTGACAATTTTTTTGACTTATATACTCTGGGCTATATGGTAATGGGCTATATGGTAATTGGATATACTACATATCTAGATACAAGGAGATGAGCAGAGTTTGTACTGCTGTATAGTGCAGCTATTTAGTTTACAGTTTGAAAGTGGCTTGATGTGCTAAGCACAGTCTTATTAGTCTCTATGAGACAGATGGACAGTTACTGAGGACCACAGCAAAGCATTAGAAAAAGTTCAGATGGTGAATTTTTTTTGGGGTCATGATCAACTGGTAATGACCAGCTTCCCGTCACCTGCCAGAGGATAATGTTTGGAATAGTGGATGACCGGGGATGCAGGGGACCGTGATCATCTTTCCTTTTCACTTCCTTGCTCTGGAGTCGTGTAAGACTTCAACGAAGGCAGCTGACAGCAAGTGACCCTTTCTGTAAACCGAACAATGCATTGCAGTATTTCCCTTCAGTGGGCAGACACTGACCCAAATCAAACTGTGACAGAAGAGGTGAGGTTTAGTGTCTGGTCTGACCTCCATGTCTTTGTAGCATAGCCTGGTCTAAGTGGCTGGGTGAGATTTAACTCTAGGATTGATACATTAAGCAGGATTTGGATTGTGTAGAAGAACGGTGGATTTTACAGCTGTTGCATGTGATACCTCAGCTGGTATCTTTTCTGGGTGATGTCTGTTTTGTGTTCTGGGTAGCCTCACTTAAGTCAGCTTCACAAATCTATTTGCTCCACCTACTACTTGTTATCTGATCCACCTACTGTAGCACACGTGAATGTATGTTTTGTAAGATATATTTCTAGGCATTTTTTACACATTCTTTGAAAGGGAAAATATAGATGAGTGACTTTTACATGAAATGGTTGATTAAAAAGCAATGTGACCATAGTACGTGTACAAGCGCTGGAGGCAGCGGCTTGAACCGCTGGACCTTCCACGGCCAATGCATTTTATGCCGAATCCAAACGTTGGTTTAATTATTGTTTTACTCTGCATCCTGAAATAAATAGAAACAAATTAAACATATTTGTATTGAGTTTTTCTTTATGTTCAGTATTTAGGTGACGCTTTTTAAAATAATTGAAATACAGTATTGACAAATACACAGGCTAAAACAATCCAGCAGGGGTCTTTCGAGATCATAGAGCATCTCTAGTCCACTTTAACTGCATGTTTGTAGTTGCCATGGTAACATACTACTGCATGAAAACGGAGTCAACTACGTTGGGGTCCTTCTGAATTCGGTCTAACATCGTGCGGGATGCAAGTGATATAGAATTATTTAACTGGGAGTATTGTAAATGTTTGGTATACAAATATGTTGTCCAGCCAGATAAGAAATAAGCCGCGATGTCGAGAATTTACGGGACACACGCCACATTCCGTAGCTCTGGTGAGTAGTGTCTCAAGGTGATTAAAAGTTTTGTAACGCTAAGTACAGTAGTAGTACTGTAACCAACCAGATAATGCTTTAGATTAGATCTATGATTGCTACGTTACCGTTACATGCCTTCCATGTAGCTACTGCAGTTATCAAGCAAACATTTTAGACCATACGACATGCTACAAGCTATATATTCTGCTAAATATTCTATTGTGCCTCTGTGAACGTTGATGAGCCCAAGTCTAGGATAATTTACAAATAGTGACGTATTCGGTGCATAACTAATCTATGGTTTTAACGAGACGGTTGAGCTTTAACCAGCCTCATCTTTTTCTGACCTACCACAAATGGTAAAAGGAAAAGCTAGCTACTTTCGTTCGAGTCAGAGAAATTCCTAATGTTTTTTTTGTTTAACCAAAGAACTTCCCAAGTCCTTGAGTTGTCAATGTTCAGGTCATCATAGTCAGAGCGAAAATCCGGACGTCTAACCATGATTAATAACAATAACTTCCAGAGGGCGAAATTCCCATCATCCAGGCCTCCAGACTACCTAACCCTGGAGAGAAGAAAACAAGAAGAGGCCAGGGACAAAGTGTTGGAGTTCACCAAATACCAGAACATCTGTGACCTGAAGACATGTTGGGAGAAGAGCTCTGACAGGCGCATTGTGTTAGGAACCATTGCGCGACGGGTCAAAGATGCCATGGGGCAGTATCATATGAGCCTTGATGAAAGGAGAGAGAGGTCTGTGACGGTCAAAACCTTTGGTTGACTAACTCTAGTATCCGATACTGAAATTCGGACACAGAAAAATTCTGCATTTAAGTTTTTCTGTGTCCCTTATTTCTCCCCTTAGACTGCATGACATGTTAGAGGCAGAAGAAATAGAACTCCTGAAAGAGATGGAGACCAAGAAGGAGACTGTACTGGAGAAACAAGCCAAGATGCGAGAGAGAGCGAAGTTACTGCGAGAGAAGAGGGAGAGTGAGAGACAAAGGGTGGTTGAAGATAAGCTTGAACAGCTATTCAGGTAGAGATAACACCTTTCTAGTTTCCATTTTTGCAATTGTATTTCATGTGAGTGCATTTTGGTTGAAAAATAAACCATTATCACCAACACTATGTATATTATATGGACCACATTTTTCGATTTCTGTGCCAATTTACCAAACAACCAAATCTATTCAACATCATGGCTTGTGGTTTTAGCACCATAATCAAAATTTGTTTATGTGAACTTTGCCAAAAAAAAATACATGAAGGATACTACTACTAAACACTTGTACGACAAGGCAAGGCCATGATCGCAAATAAGGCACTAGAAAACGGGATATTTACAGTACTTAAACATTTGTTATGTGTTAAGTAGGCAATCATGTGTGACAAACATGAGAACATCTAATGGATTTCAACATACAGTAATTATATACAGTAATTTCAGTGCAAATGATCAGAGAGAATGTTTCAAAGTAGCCAAGCTCGAATGAACCAAAAAAATTAAGGAATCTTTGATAAACATTTCCTCATTAACCTGCATTATTCTCTGTCATTATCTGTCTGTTTAAACTTTCATTGTCCCGCAAACCGAAGCACAATCCTATCCATGTAACCCAGTTGCTGCATCTTCACACCCCTGTTTCATGAAAGCGATGTGCTGAATATTCTTTTGGTTTGGCATAACTTTTAAAATCAAAATCTGAGTCTGTTTTGAATAAACAAATACAAAAAGCAATCGTTTTTCTACTGGAAACTTCTCAGGGAGCAAAGCGAGGAGCTCCGCGCTGAACAGACTCGACGCAGGCAGGAGGAAGTGTGCACCGAGAGGGCCGCGCAGCTACGAGCATGCCAGGAGGCGCAGCGTCAGGAGGAGGAGGAGCAGCAGCTCTTTGCTCAATTGTGGGAGAGCGACTGGCAAGCCAAGGCGGATCGCGAGGCCCGGGAGGCACAGAGGCAGCGCCACAGTAACCTCCAGCAGCTGGCCCACCTACGTGCTCAGGTGGAGGCCGCTGAGCAGCACAGAGAGCAGGCTAGGCAGCTCCAAGAGGAGGAAGCCCAGCTACTGGTAGGCCAATTCAACCTGTGGATCAGATGTTTCCCTGTGCACGTCCTTTCTCCGTGGTGCCCTGCTCAAACCCCTCTCTCTTTCGCCACATCCTGGCCAGCGGGAGCAGAGAGAGACGATGCGTCTGGAGGAGCAGAGAGCGCACCGTCAGAAGCTCCAGGGCCAGGAGAGCCGGCGGCGGCAGCTCGACCAGTCTCTCAGGCTGAAGATGAAGCGTCTGGCCAGGGAGCGGCAGGAAGAGCTTGCCCTGGACGTGAGCATCCTGGAGCAGCTGCTTGCTGTGGATAGGGACGGGAAAGAGGGCGAGGCCACGAGGAAGGTCGGGAAATAAAGAGTCCCGCTGACGCGTTTGTACCGCCACGTAGCTGAATGAGCGTGTGTATGCTTCTCTGTGCTGGTTTGAACCGCCACGTAGCTGAATGAGCGTGTGTATATGTTTCTCTGTGCTGGTTTGAACCGCCACGTAGCTGAATGAGCGTGTGTATATGTTTCTCTGTGCTGGTTTGAACCGCCACGTAGCTGAATGAGCGTGTGTATGCTTCTCTGTGCTGGTTTGAACCGCCACGTAGCTGAATGAGCGTGTGTATATGTTTCTCTGTGCTGGTTTGAACCGCCACGTAGCTGAATGAGCGTGTGTATATGTTTCTCTGTGGGGGTTTTCAGCTTGAGCTGCGAGAAGAACAGCGTCGGTACCGTCAGTATTTGGCCGATCAGCTCGAGGAGCAAAGGAGACAGGAGGCCGAGACAGAGCAGCTCATCGAGACCGAGCTGAGGCAGACCTGGGCCCGGAGGGCGGAGCAGCACCGGAAAGAGAAGGAGGCCAGGGACAGGCTGATGAAGGACGTGATGGACACCCGCCGCCTGCAGATCCAGGACAAACGTGAGGAAGGGGAGGAGAGGGGAGCCTTCAGCTGATCGGTCACCCGGCATGAGATGTTGTTGTCCTCCGTGACGCAGTGCAGTGGATTCACTATCTAGAACGCCTCAAAAAGTAATCTTTCCCATCTTCCATCCTCAGTGGATCGGAACATGCAGAAACGGGCCCAGCTGGCCGAGGAGAGAGACGAGCTGAACAAAACCATACAGGAAAACAAACTGCTGGACGAGGAAGAGAAACAACGGTAGGGACGTTGAAGAGTTTCCAACTGGCCTTTTACACACTCCTGCACACAACAGAAGCCCTAATAGTCAGTACACACCTCTTCTTTCCTCCCCCAGTCTGAGACAGGCTCGTCAGGAGTTTCAGGCGGACCTGCTGGCCCAGATGATGTATAAGCGAAGTCTGCGTGACGAGGAGAGGGCTCAGATAGAGCAGGAGCACCAGCAGGGTCTGGCCTGTCAGGAGCAGTACAACAGGAAGATGCGAGAGATCCTGTCCAGGCCCACCTCTCACACCAGGGCTGTCCATCCCTTTAGGAGAACCTCATCCACCAGCTCACTGCTCAGTTTGGAGTGACCTCACGTCTGGAGGAAAGTGGATGCATTTATGGCCTGGTTCAAGAGGGGACAGACACACAAACCTTTTGTGACCCAGCCTCCATACTTGACCACATATCTCTAAATAACATACATCCACGCAGAGACACGCCCAACTAAACTCACAGACACACATCTCGGGCTGTGCGTTCACAGCTTTAATTGTTGTAATAACACAAAATATAATGTTATTAAATTCAAATAAAGTTATTTAGTTCTGCAGATATATTTTCTGATTAGCTTTTTGTCAAAACTTTATACACCAATCAGTAACATTATGGCAACTTGCCTAATATTGTGTGGGTCCAACTTTTGCCGCCAAAACAGCACTGACTCGTCGAGGCATGGACTCCACTGGACCTCTGAAGGTGTGCTGTGGTATCTGGTACCAAGACGTGGGGCCTCCATGGGTCGTACTTGTTTGTCCAGCACATCCCACAGATGCTTGATTGGATTGAGGGGAATCTGGGGAATTTAGAAGCCAAGTCCATACTTTGTTGTGTTCCTCAAACCACTCTTGAACCATTTTGCTTTGTGGCAGGGCGCATTATCCTGCTGAAATAGGCCAAGGCCATCAGGGAATACAGTTGCCATGAACGAGTGCACATGGTCTGCAAAAAGGCTCAGGTTGGTGGTAAATATCAAAGTAACACCCACATGAATGGCAAGACCCAGGGTTTCCCAGCAGAATTTTGCCCAAAGCATCACACTGCTTCTGCCGGCTTACCTTCTACCAACACTGCATCCTGGTGTCATGTGTTCTCGAGGTTAGCGACGCACACACACCCAACCATCTACGCAATATAAAAGAAAACATGGTGCATTAGACCAGGCCACCTTCTTCCATTGTTCTGTGGTCCAGTTCTGATGGTCACAGGCTCATTGTAGGCACTTTTGGCAGTACAGGGGTCAGCATGGACACCCTGATTGGTCTGCGGCTTTGCAGCCCAAATACGAAACAATCTGTGATGTACTGTGTGTTCTGACATCTTTCTATCAGTACGAGCATTAGCCTTATCAGCAATTTGAGCTACAGTAGCTTGTCTGTTAGATCAGACACAAAGGCCAGCCTTCACTCTCCACATGTATCAATGAGCCTTGACTGTCCATAAGCCGGTCGTCGGTTCACAGCTTTTCCTTCCTTGTACAACTTTGATAATTACTGACCACTGCAGACAGAACACCCCAAAAGGGCTGCTTTTTAGGAGATGCTCTGATCCAGTCTAAACCATCACAATTTGGCCCTCGTCAAAGTTGCTCAGATCCTTACTTACCCATTTTTCCTGCTTCTTACACATCAACTTTGAGGACAGAATGTTCACTTGTCATCTAATATATCCCACCCATTGACAAGTGCCATGATAACGAGATTATCAGTGTTATTCACTTCCCTTGTCAGTGGTCATAATGTTATGGCTGATTAATGTATAGTATTCATTGATGGAAGATTTGCTCAGAAACAGAGCTGTTCGGATTTTGTCCAGTAGGAGGGGCTACAAACTCCTGTTTGAGCACTTTGCTGGTATATTAATTTGACCTATTTAAAGGATGAATTGATTCGCTATTGTGGAGGTGGAAGCCGACCTGAATACAAATGAAGCAAGGACTGTCTGTCTGGATTTTATTACAGTGCAATCATATGATGGAAATGAAAACAATGTTTATAATTTAGGTAAGAGAGACTCTAGCAGTTTAAAAAGCATTGGTCCTGGATCCAAAATTGTATTGCTAGGTTGAATCCCTGAGCTTACGTGTTGTAAAACAAAATCTGTAGCTGGTCTGAAGCAAGGCAGTTAACTCTAACTATTCCCTGGGCAACCAATCTGGCGGTTGGGTAAACATTTTGGATGGACTTTAGTGTGATAGACAAAATGAATGTAATCCTTTAATACAGGTAGAAAGTGTGTGAAATACATGATACAGTAACCCTGAGTCAAGTCACGGGCCCGCATGCATATACATGAAGGAAGGAGTGTCTGGATTTTATTACACTGTAATGTTAACAGATAAAAAAACAAGTGCAACAATGTTATAGGGCATGTGAGTTGGTGCCTTTGCATTGTGTTTCCAGGACCGGTTCCCGGTATAAGCGACATGACAAGTAGCTTGGATACCGACCAATATTTTTTTTTTAATAGGATCATTTCAATTTACAACACAAAATGAACGTTTCAGTAAACAATCAGGAATCTGATCTTGACTATTCTTAAGTTTAGATACTGTCACTAGATGTCACCCGCCAAAGGCATTATACAGTTAAGCCCAAAAGTATTCATTCCCATGCCAAATTATAGTACATTTGTATTTTACCAATATGTTTCTTCTGGCTGGAAATGGCATAAACAAGTGACAAAACCTGGTAAGACATTGTGTTGGAAATACCAATGAATCAAGAGAGAGGCTACTAAAATGTTTAACCTCTTGTTGGGGGGCAAAAAAGGCTACATCTGGCCCTGTGTATGTCTAAGATAATTTGATAAATAAAGTATTAGCATGTTACATAGAACATGAAACCGGGATGCCATAAATAAGAAAGGGACTAAAAGCTTTGATGTAATCGCCCAACACAACTAGATTCAAGTGGCATACTGAATTTTTGTCTATTTACTTACTCATCACATGACACATGCATTCATGAAATACCATCACGCTGTTGAGCAGATGATGGCACCACTGTAACTGACAGAACATGCTGTTACCGGCATGACTGGGAAACACACCTTCAAAGCATAAAGAGCAATTACCTAACAGGTAGGAAAAAAATGGAAGTGTTGTTGAACAGTATTGGACTTTTGGATGTGTCCATCCCTTAACTTATGCCACATGCTGGCCTCTGATGTTGTCTACTGTCACCTAACTAAGCTGGCTTCAGGTTTCACCTAATCACAATTCATGTTGGTATCACCATTTTCAGCAGTTGAGTCTAATGATAAAATAAATATTACATGCGTGAATGCTGTACTTCTAGTTTATGGTATTTCTAGTTCATGTGTTGGCCATTAGTCAATCTGCATTTCTCAACAAGTTCCAGCGGGTGAATGCATCCAACTGGAAAAACGACTTATAAACTGGTCAATTCCCCACTGGTTACATGGTTACAAATCAGGATAAATACACAACTCTCAAATAAAAATTTGGAAAATATTTCACAAGAACTGACTGAGTTACATTGCATTCATTAACCAAATGTGAGGTGAGAAATAACCCCTTGGGAAGTCAGAAAAAACAGTTTGATGGATTACCGGGCTTTGAACTAGTTGGGAAACACTGATTGGCTAATGGCCATAATAAATACAGCGATTATGCTTGTAAACAAATCAAAGCGGTGAAAATTGTTGTTGTCAGGGCCTTTTGAAAACAGTACGACTTCATGGCAGACACCTTTCCCATTAGTAAATACCAGTTAGAGGTCTGTTCAATTTCCTAGTAATATATGCTAACGTCCCAGTTCCATGTTTACAAACACCCTGTAAAGGCTTTCCCTCTTGGCAACTGTGTTAGGTCTGTAATAACACATATTAGTTATCATAACTAGCCTAAAGGCAAACTTTCAGTAAAATGTACACAAAGTGTAGAGTGATGAACAATAAACCCTTGTACCAAGCATGACTGTCAGTACATTACTAGCCATTTTCCTTGTCCCCAGTTACAACTGTAATGTCAACTGTGATTGTGTGTATCTTATTAGGTGGAATGTATTTTGTAAGTGCCTGCCTATTGACAGAAGCTTTGCAAGTAAAGTTAGTCAACACCCCATACCTGCAGAAGGAGTGGTTCGGGAGTGGAGTCATGGTCTGATATTGGAGAAGTTTTTTTGTTTTTTCTTCTGCTCAGACAGGCTTAAAATATTGCCCAAGCAAAGCTCCAAATAACTTACTGATGCTAATGTCTTGATGACAGTAGTATCTTCTGGAACATGGAATAACAGCTAACACTGCATAGAGTTGCTGATTCTTCTATATTCAAGGTCGGAAATACACCATAATGATAAAGCAAGGAAAGGAACGCCCCATAGTGAGAAGAACAGAGGAGAAGATTGACTATGAACTTTACTGCAAGGTAACATCTGCTTTAGACTTACATTTCTTTTTTGTATTTTGATTGTATTGATCATTTTAGGAGTAAATGTGGAAAGGACATAAAAATAGGCTTTTCTTTAAAAAGTCAAATATTTGGAACTGTGGACATTTTGTTATGTTTAAAGCTGTCATGGAGGTCAACCTTCAAGTTCAAGCATTACATTTTATGTTTTTGGCATAAGCCTACTAACATTCTGTCACTGTACTACAATTAAGCAATAAGGCAATGTGGAGATTCTGGATACAGCATTTAGCCATGTTAAATTGATAATATACCACATACCCCCGAGGTGACGTTATGCAATTTATAAACTGGTTACTAATGCAATTTGAAAAGTACAATTTTTTTTGGTCCTGTCCGGGGAACAGTCTCATATATTAAATATATATGATCTTTTTAAAATATTTTTTAAACGAGCCAGAACTGTTACACTGTTTTTATGAACCAAATAATGAAGATTTTTAGAACGCTTCTTGAAACATTTCAAGGCGCGTTTTAAATATTCCAGAAAGCCAAACCGAGAGTTGTTCCGTTCAACAACCATGCATTCTTCATTTATTTTGTCAATCATCACTTTGTCTAATATATCACTGTACGTGCTTATATTATTGAAGGGACTTAATATATATTTTATTTCGGTAACTCAAAAGCTCAATATTCTCACACTGATCCTCTCTCTGATCACTATAATAACAAATACATTTACACACACAGCCCTGATAGGCTGATAGAATAGGCATCTGGGGACTATTATAAAGTGACGTTGTGATGTCATGCTATTGGCCAAAAAACATTGCACATGAACAGGCTGAAATTACACGATTCATAGATTTTTCTAAACAAAATGTTTTCCTTCCTGTACAACAAATTGGTTTGGACATACCTGCATGTGTCCAATACAAACTGACGTGGGCGTTGCGTTTTGAGACAAGTTTCAACACAGGTGGTCGCCTTTTCCATTTTTCTTTTGCCAACACCTGCTGTGCCATGGCATTGTGTCAATATGGGAACTCTAACCATTCGTAGTTGTTTTTATTTCTATTTAAATCACTTTTGATACTATATCGGTGGGAGGCATTTCTAAAAGGTTCTCATTCAGCATCTCAGTGTAGTACCTTTTCTCTGCAAAATGGAGAAAATAAGAATTATGCTAATTAACATTTGCATAGCATGAAATGGGCTGAAGTATGCCTACGGGGCTAACATAAGACTAATTTGTATGAATGATGCGGTAACACCCCTCTTGGGCAAATTCAGATATGTTTTATTTGTGTGTGATCAACTCATTTCAGTTGATTAGACCTATAGCATATTGAGACAATTCTTTTAATTGAAACTGCAAATCTCTCTGGCCAGACTTATCTTTCTGCCAAGATTCCTCAAAATTAGGCTAGTGTTGTCAGTTTGCTTCAACACCACCAAACACAAGGTTTTGATGTCACGGTCCCTCCATTGTTTTTATGGCCTGTCTAATTTGGAGCGTGGAATATATTATATTTCGCTCTGAGATGTTCTCTTCTCTTATTTACATTTTAGACATGGACCCGTAGAATACTTCCTCATTTACAAACACCTTGTAAATAGCTGCACTGTATATTAACACATGTGCTATCGAATCCAGCTAAAGTTTATGCTGTCAATGAGGGAACATTCAATAAAATACATTGCAATGCACTGATCTGCCAGATGGGGTCTCGTTGCGTTAGTCTGAACACTGAAGGTGTTCATTGTATGAGACTAAATTATCAGTCAATATGACCGAATCCATGGATACGACAGCGAGGAAATAATGGACTCTATATGTAAACTATGTACTTGCATATAGCCTGCTTGGGGCTGGGTACCCATATCAAGTAGTCGTTCGGTCTCGTTTTTTGGGAGTATTTGAAGTGGATCATACAAAACTGAGTTGTTCAAAAGTCATCAGGGGAAAAGACACCTGCCGTGATCAGGAAAGCGGTCGGAAGTGGCTAACAAATTTAGCTCAACTCTGGACGACAACACTCTGGAATAATATTTGAGAATAGAAAGAAGTCCAACGTCTAATTGATGAACAAACTTTATACGACAAACACTTATGAGATATTGTAATTTATAAAACGACGCAGTCACTTTAAACCTTTGGTTTCGAGCTCGAAGAGAGCTCTTCTCGGATCATGTCCGTAAACGAGTTATATTCAAAGGTGAGTGATTAGTACATTAAGATTTACTATGCTGTTCTTAGTCCTACACAGATTGCAAAAGTGTTAATGGTCAACTTTTCGGCAACCATAAAACCAAAAATATATAATTGTAGGATTCACTAGTGACGCAAATACATGTAATGTATTTCAATGCAGGTGTAAGTGTTCAAAAAGTAATTGATTCTCGAGCGCCATCTCAGCGTTGCCTGTTCAGATGTGTCATCGCTGTTTATGTGACAGGTGTACCAGCAAATTAGTTTCGGTCTGGTATCGGGGTTCTCTTGTAGCCTAGGCTTCTGCCTTCAAGCCTGTGAGCTACAAGCTGCATCGTTAGTGTTTACAATGAACTTAAAGCATAATGCATTTATAGAATAACTTCTTTTTACAAATTTCTTGAAAGGTAAGTGAACTAAAGCCATCTCAGGTAGCAGTAAGTTTTGTATGGATAGTTTCTAATTGGTGGCTGATTTGTGAAGTTGTTCGTAGTTAGCGTGTTAATCCTAAAGTCAATTTTCTCTTTCTGGAGTAAGCATACTTTTTGCTTTATTATGCAACCATAGTTAGCCCAACATGGACGCCCCACAGCTGAATGAGCATGCAACAATAACTTAAACTGACACCAATTCACAAATGCAGTCCTTTCAGATTCCCTTTCCACTCCTACCACTTAGTCATGTTCTAGATTTGTGACTGTCCTTGATTTTGAGATTGAATAAAGGATTCTTCGTTGAGTTATTAAAAAGCAGATAGCCTTTAGGCCACATTTGAACTGAAACTGCTCATACCCCTTGTAGAACTTGTGGTGTTAACAGGACAGACAATTGGTTGGCTACTAGCCAATGGTCTGACAAATTAATGTGTGAGACAATAAGAATGCTTGCATGTGTTTTTGAACAAATTATAATTAGCTTATATTTTTTTCTTATCAAATATTGTAGTATGCTGTAGGGCTATGCATTCATTATCATTGGAGATTTGTGTACGGCATCATCGGAATGAGTCATTTGAGGAAAATTCTGAGCCAGAGTATGGAGGAAGACATTTATTTGTGTCATTAATTGCAGGTCTTATTGGATTGAGGACAATAAGATTACACACATTATCCATGAATTCTCCACATGATTCAAACTCCATTTCAGGATTCCCTTCTGGAAATTACAAAAATAGCTGTTTTTTTCTTCTCTAGAACTATTGAATTTAGTTAATTGTTACCTTCATACAAAATGTTTGACTTTGGCGGTTAGTGTTAAACTTTCTCTAAACAAGCAGGTTCCACATTTCATGTGAAGTTGTTCTACTTTTTTACTATCTACTTCCCTCCATCTCTTATTTTTGTGTGCTTAGAGACAGACCAAACAAGACCAGTAAATAATTAACTTAAAATGACATGGTCTGACTGATGTCAAAACTATTCTTTTCATTTCCCTTTGTGAATTGCTAGGAGATATGACTGTGATGTCATCATAAAGCCTAAAGACACACCTGCATAAAATATCATCTGAGTATCTGTCCTGCCATTCCTGCTCTGGTACTTTCATACATGCCCTTTTCTTCTCCATTGTGTGATTATCTATGCAGAAGTCTATCCTGTCTGTGTGATATTGTATAGGGAGATTCCTCATATCATAGTTCTGTCTCTCTGGGGCAGTTCAAAGTCTTCCGATTTCAAATCCATTTAACTTTTAGATTGACTTTTTTGATTCTGGACTGCAGTGCAGTAACATTTCTAATTGTGTGTTCCCAAATTGCATTCCTCAGTTAATAGGCTATTATCCCCCTTTGTCCGGCCCACTCACATTCTCGGCAGCCCCCGATATGAAGTCCAGTAATCTAGAATAAAGGCAAATCCTACACTTCCATCTGTTGTGGGATTACGGCTGTGCCAGCTTGCACATAGACCATTTTTGTCATACAATGTACTTGTTCATACCCAGGTGATACGTGTGGAAGTTAGCTGCCTAATATTAAGTATGGATACTGTGAGATTTTGTATTCCTGTGGCGCACCTAAAGTAATTAGGATGTTTGTCTGGTCTGTCGCTGGAGTGTCATTTTTTTTCTGTGTTAGTGTGGCATGTGGAGAGGGATTATTTTCAGACGAACCCCCTACAGTCACGGCTAGGTGGTGCCTTAGATTGAATTTGGCCTACAGCTGCCCCCTGTTCAGGGTTTCCAGTGGATTCCCAAACACATTACATGAAACTCTATGTGTTAATGTGGGCCTCAGAGAAATGGTAGTAGTCTTTGCCTTCCTTTAATCTGAGGAAAGAATAGCGAGAAGACCATTTATGTCATTGGTAGGCGATTGTGCTTAGAATATTTTTTTGAACTCTTACTCGCTTTCATTTACTTAATGATGCATTAACAAATGCACATTAGCACTTAAGAGAGCTGGTTTTTAAACATTCTACATTACCTTTGCAAGATGTTTAAAGGTATTTAATAACTCTGTAATGCCACTCCATGCACTGTGTACTCAACAGGCCAGTGCAGTGCTTTCCTGTTGTAAACATGTAATAGGTTGATATCAGTGAGATACCAGTGTGTCATGAATAAACTTGATATCTGTAAAGTGTGTAACGTATGTGTTTTGGTCCAAATGTATCTCATCTAAATGGATGTTCACTATAAATATGTAAGAAAGAGAACTGTGCCTTGAAACAGGCATTTAATGCTATCCTCAGGCATCAAACACATAGAGGTTGGTAAACAACCACTTCCTGGTGCTTCAGGGAGTTGAGCTTTAAGCCAGGTGTGGAGCCAGGCTCCATTGTCCCCTGGAGGGCTAACCCTGGTGTAAGGACGAAGACTCCTCTGTGAAAATGTCAGGGTTGGTGAGAGGAGAAATAAGCTTCACCATTGGTTGGTAGAACATTAGACCCCCCCCCCTTGTCAGGGAGATACTAGTGACATATAGCCTATATGTCCCATGGAGCAAATTCTACAAGGTATTTGCATTTTCTTTTTCCTGAAAAGGCTGCCTTTGTTTTAACGCCACATCCTTTGCATCATAAAGGGAAGTCTCTCTTTTGTTTTGAGGGTATTTTTGTTTTGACAGCGCATTTCTTAATTCTCAGCAGCAACTCTGTGGCTTAGGAAAATAGGCATGTCCTTTTTTCCACTGCACACTTAATGTTGCTCCCTGCTACTCTGGCTTTAGTCTGTCTATGATAAACATACAGGTCGAAGTTCCTGGAAGTCAGGATCAGGGAAGTGACTTCCTATTGGCCAAGCCAGGCACCTGGCGTCACCTTGCAGGTCTTTATTCTGCCCAAATAAGCTTTTTTTGTCAAATTACTTTGATTAGAAAAATTCAGGTTGGTCTCTTTTTTCCTGTGTTTGACAATGTTTTGTGTTTTTCAAACGGTTTTGTTTGGCCCAATGAACACACCCCTGAAGCTGTAGTTCTTGTCAATGTGCTGACACACATCATAGCAGGGTGGGGCGTCAGCTGCAGCAGAGGGAATAGACTGGACACCTGTTGCTCTGTTCTCCATTGTCATCACACCAGAGTGGCTTTACTTCAGAGGTTAGAAGTGGGTGGTTCACAGAAACCACTCTGTCATTCTACTCAGGATTTGTATTGACAGTTTTCTAATTTACTGTGCTCAGAGTCCATGGATAAGAAGAGTCACAAAATCCTTGGACAGTTCTCAGAAATTACATCATTAAGAATTCGCCTCAGCAGTTTTATTTCAAATTTGAGTCCAAAGGTTAGCCTTGCTGTAATTTGATTAGGCCTACATTTGTTGTTATCATTGAACATTTAAAAAAATAATATGGCCTCAAAATTAGGTGTATTCAAACTGGTGCACATGCTTTATTTTTTGCATTGACTGCAGATTTAGATATTGTGTTTATTGTGCCTGGAAGCTGGTGCTGTAGAGATTGCCAAAACATTACCTACTTTTTAACCCATACATTTTTTGCTAAATGATATGCCTGTTTTATTAACCCTACAAAACATACTGACATTGTTTGATGAAATCAATGTTTTCCCCTTCTGTTGAAAGCAGACACATCCCTGATTGTAGTCAATCCTTTTCCTACTGAAACATTTCTGTTTTGGCGATGAGAGCTTTTCATCAGACAGCAACAATTTGGCAAAACCTTGATTAAACATCCGGTCATTTCTCCTAATGATATATATTTTAGCGTCAGTATGCAGCCAGCCTTTCCACTTGCCTGTCCCTGTCTGCAAATACAGGGGTAGTCTGGGCCGTATTACTGATGGGCCCACTGGGCGTGTGCCATAATTTTAGTAAAACACGTCCTTAGGAGCTCTGCTTAGATAGCATATCCGTGTAGTGTAAGCCATCGAACATATGTAGCGTAGCATGACCTTTGCTTTAAAACGGCAACATTTGTACGCATTTTCTTGGAGAAAAGTGTATAATAGCAGGATTTTCCACTGCTAGTCATTGCTGAGCTTGCGAGTTGCATGCGGCTCTCTGTAACCTTTTTAAAAATATAGGTATTGTAGTTCGAGTACGAGAGCAAGTGTTGCTGTACTCATCTGGGAGCGAGTGTCCTAATCTCATGAGTTTGATCAGTACCGCTGTTAAAGGCCAGCCATTTTTGCTTACGTGGTAACAGTTTGTAAGGCACAAGGATAAAAAAAATGGCAGCAACTCGTCAGATGTTACGCAACAACATTGCTTTCTCAGGGTCACAGGTGAAACCAGTAGTGCAACTATTTCCTCAGCCATTATTCTTAGCAACCCCCCCGGTAACACAGGACTTCCACTACCTCATCGCCACTATACCTGCTTGTCTGCTTGGCCTCTGTTTCCGTGTCTTTTTATGCTGGCAGCATCAACCGCAGCGCAACTCTGTCCTGTTGTCTGTGTCTCTCATCCAATGGATTTTCACCTCTTGTCACTGGCATGAATCTGGTCCCTCCACTCTAATCCACTGCTTTGTATTAGGCTTGTTCTCGGTCTCTTCGGTTCTGTATATTTCTCAGGGCATGGGGCTCTAGAAATCAAGGCCACCAAACATGTACATTAGAATGATGTTAAAATAAGAGTCCTCTATGGTTTCTTATTGAGATCATAGCTGTCTGTCTTTCATGTGTCTTGTCGGATGCATCCCAACAATGACGCGAGCAGAACTATTAACCTGACTGACTCGACACAGTGCAATGGCCGACGGTAATAAAAAGCCATTTTATTATGGACAGTGTTATTATAATCTCTCGTCATTTAGCCTGTGTTGTCTATTCAAAAACAGTGGCATAGGGTTGGGTGATTTGGGTAGCAATCAGGATTGTGTTACATTGTCTGAATTGAAACGATAATACCGAACAGGTCCAGTACGTTGCTTTTCAACTGTTACAACAATCAAACTAGTAGTAGTTTAAATTATCACCCATATTAGCAATGGATCTAATTCAGACTTCACATTTCCGTACTGTATTTTTAAAACAATAGGCACCAAAGGTCTGTGGTAAGTGGTGGGCACGGTGAGTTTGTGTAGTATTTGGTTGTTCATCTGAATGCACATGCAAAATGTGTGTATTATGTATAAGTGCATATTTTACAAGGTGTCGCTTCATTTTCTAACTTTAGGTAATGATCCGGTAATGATGTTTGCCAGACATTCGGGTCCTCTCCAGCGACGATGGAAGAACAAGGGAGATTATCTCTTCAGTCTTTGATATTGTATTACACTGAGGAAAGATCACCGTGACTCTTTGTCCTTGTGATGTTGACGTCTAATCATTTAGACTGATATTAGAATCACTGCCTATTCACTGAGTGAACTGTTTGTTTTGTGACAGGATTCTAGTTAATGGTACCTGTCTGTTCATATTGGCCTGCAAATCATTTAGAGTTCCACTACCAAAGACACATCGTTCTTTTTGATTAAAATTAGGAACCAATTTTTGAGGAGCATATCTAATCAACAAAGCTTGGTTGACAGCATTGGTTAGAATTGTGATTGTGCTTTCCTCAGAAGGAACGAGAGCAGAGAAGATATATTTTCTCTATTTAAGAGGGTAATGCGTGCTGATGATGATGCTGCCTAATGCATACATGATTTCTGTTCATGTCTCTGGTCAATGAGTTGGAAAAGTGTGTTTTTGCTAAAGACACCCTGTCCCGCCCACAGCAACACATCTTGTAATCGGTCACAAAGCTACTTCAGCAGCTGTCTGGATTCTGCATTCATTCAGTAAGGTCTCATTGTCTTCCCTCCCAACGGTGATGAGCTCAAGGTCTCATTGTCCTCCCTCCCAACGGTGATGAGCTCAAGGTCTCATTGTCCTCCCTCCCAACGGTGATGAGCTCAAGGTCTCATTGCCCTCCCTCCCAACGGTGATGAGCTCAAGTGAGATAGCTGCCACTACAAAAAGTTCCTCATTTCGGATTTCCGCTTCGTTGTTGAAGAGATTATAATCTGGAAAATGTTTAATAGCCTTCCGTCTTTAACGAGAGGCACAGTTGCCAAATAATCCCAGTTCAATCAATGTGAAAATGAACCCGGCTGTGTTTTGTTCAAATTGGCAGAGGAGCATGGCTTTCCTCTTAGTGTTTGGGTTATCATTGTTGGTCTGTAATTAAAGATTCTTTGATCAGGAACTAGCAAGAACGCGGCACTCAAATGCCTCTGTGCACAATGTGAAAGCGACCTGAGAGACTAGGATAGAAAACACCTGCCATTCAGCACCATCCCTGTTCTGGCATCAAAAATAGATGCTCATCTCCTCTTCGGCCTTTATGTAACTATGGAAGATGATTACTTGCATGAATATGTTCTAAAAGAATCCCTAATGTTCCGCACCCCCCTAAATGCTTCATGAAACCAACTCTGATTTGAGTGTCAGCTCATAACTGGGCTAAGCACTCAATAGCTCCACTGTGTTGTCTCCTAGGCTCAGCCTACATACCGTGTGTGCCGCGTGTTTGGCCCGCTTTGTTTACGTTGTGTTTTTTACTGGGCCACTCCACGGGCCGTGGGACATTGTGACGGTGATTGAATGAGATGGGGAGCAGGACAGCGGCCGATCCCTCTTACCAATGACCCTCCCAGTGACCTCCAAGTAGACGGGGGGAGCGAGGAGGTTGCTGTTCAGGCTTTTCTATGTCTTTCTTGCTTTAAGCCCAACGCTCATTAACGGAGCCCTTCAACTGTGCTGCCGCGAAGCGTTTTACAAACACGTTCTCCGAGTCCGATAAGTCTTCAAAGTGCTTCGTGTTCTCTGCATGGGAGTCCTCAGTACTTCCTAGGTGTCCTAATTACAGCTTGATAGGGCCCACAGAGTTCTGATGGGCAGTGCTCCGCTCTGTGTGCTCTGTCTCAGAGAACTTCCCTGGCCCAGATAAACACAGACATGGCATGGGGGAATTCCCTCTGCCTCTGAACAGTCCGACGTATTTCAGTTTCAACAGAATAATGGACTTATTAAAGCGCCCAGACTACGCCATACGGTCAGACCGGCCCAGAATCAACTTCTCTTAGATTGACCCCGGTGTCCCCTGGAACTACTCGCTGTTTTCAGTGCAGCATCTACGACATTTAAGAAGATGTTGTGAAAATGTTCATTATTAACTGGAGAAACAAAACGTCCATATTCCATCTATCTGCAGTAGGCTGAGCAATTCATTTAGCTGTAGTACATTACTTCCAGTCTTTAAAATGAATGCAACTTGACAGTCAAGTAGCCTATATGCTTTTGCGTTTTTTTTGCATTACCACAAAGCCATACCAGAATGGGTATTGTAAAGTCATATGTGTGCTTTTCTGATCTCAACAAAGCAATCTGCTGTTGGACGTCCTTTGTTGAAGGCAATTCGTTTTCTAATTTAATAGTGAGGACCTATGGCTTTGCAAGCCTTTACTGTTTGTTTGGAGTGTGTGGAGCTCTGTGGGATGACAGTTTGTTTTACAAATCAGATGTGGTTCTTGGCTTTCCATCCTTTGTTTTACAAATCAGATGTGGTTCTTGGCTTTCCATCCTCAGGAATATAGGCTGACTAAGATTTTTCACTTGACAACGGACTTCTGGCATGAAGGAAAGATTTGAAGAACATTGTACTTGCCAGTTTTAGAAACACAGTGATGTTTTTTGCTGGTGGTGTTGTCATTCTGTTACCAAACGTTAATTTGTTCTGCTCTTCAAGTACATTGGTTGTAGCCAAATGCTTTTTTTTTTTCTGGATATATTTTTTTTTTTCTCTTTTACTTTGTATTAATTGGTATTAACAATGACTAACAAACATGACTCAACAGTCCATCATCAAGAAATTGCTCTTTTGCTATCCCCTGGAGATGTTTTGCATTTGTTATTCTACTGCACAGAAAGAGCATAATTTTCAGGGTTCTTGCTTCCTGTTCTTGCTGCACCACCACTGTCACCATACCCAGGCAGCTATCCAAGACACTTAGGCTCATCACTGTGAAAAAGACTTAATGACAAAGCAATAACTGATTGACAGGCTGTGTAAAAGGTAATGGCAATCACTTCTCCCATCTCTCTGGTTGGTATTACCCCTGTTGGGAAGGATTCCTTTCCACTACACTTTTATTTCCTGTTTTATTTTCAGTTGGCAAAATCCAGAAGTAGTACCTGTACTGTAGTTCCTGTTCTTCTGGATGTATTAATGTATTGTCTGTGGTTAAAGGTGAGTGTTTTCCCCTAGTTTGGCCCCGTTGTACTCTGCAAGAACTGTCATAGAAGCTGGAACTTCCACGACGGCTAACAGTGCACCGCTGCTAGCAGATTGGCCATCGGCTGTAGTTCTGCCCGTTGGAATGCTGTCCTATCTGTTTAAAGGCAAAGGCAACCATTTATGGGACTGTCATGTTTACGGTTCTAACTGTGACTGACTGGGCTGCTGCAGTGCTAGAGCTGTTGGTTGTCAAACCAGATCTTGTCACACTGGTCTGGTCTGGACCCTCTGTGAATGCGAGTTAGGTAAAGGGCCATCAGCAGTGTAGATATTTTAATGTTATGTGCTCAATTATAGTATATTAACTCTATCGGATGCTCCTCTTCACATTTATCCGCAAAATGGTAAAAATACAATGTCCTCAAGCATCGAGTAAAGAAGAGAAACCACTGTTTTGGATAATGGAAACTGATGGGTGCCTCAGATGTCAGGTTCCATACTATTTTCCATCTCGGGGTCTTGATGAAACACCTCAATGTTGACCTATCATTTTGTAGTCTGCTGGCTTGTTCATCTTCAAAAAACCTCTGAAATCTCTTGCAGGCAGTGCGGTTACAGGAACAGTCCAGTCAAAGACACCCCACCCATTCTATTTTTTATGCCGTTCTGGTCCCTCTGGTCCACTTGTTGGCCCTGCCAAGCAGACTGGGTACCCCAGAGATGTCACTGGCAAGTGTTTCAACTAGGTCAGGACAGGGGCAAAAACAGACCAGAGAAGCCCAGCCTGGATCCAAACACAATGAGCTTCCCTGTTGCTGTACTGTCCCCATCAAAGGCACATTAGATACACCCACGGGTGATTGATTACAGGAGATTTTATGACTGTCTTTTAAAGTATGGAACAGTGATGAACGGAGCTGTCATCCTCACCGTTACATGAAATAACCATCTCCCCTCCCAGGAACTGTGTTACCAGTAGAGGGTTCCATGGAAACCAAAATGGATGGATCTCGCATTGATTATGCAGAACTGTTTCCCATCGGTCCGTGTCCAGCTTTAGGTCAACTAGCAGGACACCTTCCTCACAGCAAAACACCATTGACTGAGTTTCATGGCATTGCTCCCACTCCTTCCTCATTCATCTTCTAACAATCCCTATGTTTGTAGATTGCAAGACGTTTAAAGACCGTAGTCTCAAATAGATTATGTATGTTTCTATTGTACACAGATGGATCAGGAGAGTGAAAGATCATAAATTGTCTTATGATGCGCATCTTGGTAAAGATGCAGTCTGGGATTTAGGCAAACAACGTAGTCTGCCGTTCTGGCTGGATTTGTAATGTTTTTTTAGGTGTTCTGAGTATGGTACCTCCAGTTAGACAATAAATCCCTAGTTGGAAATTAGACAATAAATCCCTAGTTGGAAAGCAAGTGGTTTTCTGATTAGCACATTTTGGCACCTTCATGACAGTATGCAAATTAACCATTTTGTCTACGCAGAGAAACAAGAACTGGCCAGAAATCACAAAATGCGTCTAAGTGTATTTTCTTTTCATCGCACTGATTGCTAAACCATGAAGTAATTGCAGGCAATGTCACTGAGGTGCGAGTTCTATCTCTGGTCAACAACCACAACTGAGCTTCCAGACACTGGACCTACAGGAGTCGCTAGAGTAGAGGACCCTGTCTGACATCCCCCTACAAACCCTGGAGAGTGTTGAGCCAAACTCTGCTGCCATATGCGAGACGCCTGGGGTCCGTAAGCCCCTTCTAGGGTACAAACTCCTGTCCGCATTGAGGCAGCTGTACCGCAAGGCAGCGAATTAGGCTGCTGCACTTATTGGGTGCCTCAATTTACTTGCTAACAGTTAAGTGTTTTCCCCCGCCTGTGACTCTCCCCCAGGGAAGATCCATCCACTATGCTGTAGACGACTGAGAGACTCTGAATCACACTCCCAATCTGTCAGTGGGCATCTCACTTGCCCCTGGTGATGGGCTGAGTGGAGCATTTGTTTTGCGCATCCCAAACCCAAAGAACCAGAGGTCTTTACCTTGACTGTACAGTTCAGGAAAAAAGGAAGCGACCACTCCAGCTTTTTCTTTCTTTTCCTAAAAAGTTGAAAAGGAAATGTTTGAGTGAGGAACAGAAGCGTTCAATTTGCAATGGTCTCTTAATTGTTTCCGGAGCTGCATGCTCGGTTATGAAACGCATGGTCCAATGATACTGTATGGGTCCCGGCAAAGTATGTATAAGGAGAAGCATACTCTCATCCTTTCGCTTCTCATCGGCAAGATTCTATTTAGAAATTCACAGCTAGATGGTCTATGCTGCTGTGAAGGCTAGATTTATTTTTGTTGTTTGTGTGATTTCGATCGGGGAGATTCGTATAATTTGGATTAGTGATATTTGTGTGATTTGGTTTTGGGAGATTTGTGTGATTTTGGTTTGGGGAGATTTGTGTGATTTGGGTTTGGGAGATTTGGATTGGGGAGATTTGAATTTGTGAGATTTGTGTGATTTGGGTTGGGGAGATTTGAATTTGGGAGATTTGTGTGATTTGGGTTGGGGTGATTTGGGTGATTCAGATTTAGGAAATTTCTGTGCACATTAATGCCGAAGGAAGTCATTTGTGTCAATGAGGGGCTTTGAGATGGGAAGCATGAGGAACAACTTTCAATTATTTAACTATTTACATTGTTTATCCAATTTCATGGAAAATGTACTTCCATTACATGGGGGCTTGGCAAGAGGCTTTAAGGCAACATAGATCTAGTAAGGAGTGGGTTTACTTGCTGAAAGATTGCCTGCTAGCTAAGTGCCCATGTAATGTAGGATTTCTTTATTTTTAGCCATGGGTTACTAAATATGGTTCTTATCATTTGAGACCATATCCATACTAACCACTTGTTTTATTATAAGTTATGGTGATTTAGGCTAGTTTTCTATTAAAAAAAAAGAATAATAGGCTAATTATATGCTGCCATTTCTAACCCAGCCTTTGCAAATGCCACAGTATACTTACCCTTTCCAAATGTTCTGTGAGTAGATAGCAAGCATGGTCGCTATGAGATCTGAAGGCAACATTATTTGGATAGGAGAACATAGAATACAATATTTTAAAGTGGGCTTTCCCCTGGGTAATTGCCTCAAAGTGGCTGTACATTTTTGGTTTCCTAATCAATGTTGAAATGATTTTTGTTTATATGACTTCCTGTCATTTTTGCTTATTTGGGGGGGATGTTGTTTTGGGCCTTGGTCATGACACCATTGAGTCCCAAAGGCAGACACACTTTCATGCCCAAGATTAGGACACAGTGCCCTCTAAAAAATGAATTGCTCCCAGGTCAAAATTGTTGAATTGAGGAAGGCAAACTGAATAGTGGAGGACACTGAGGGGATTTGATTAATGTAGTCTGGTTGCCCTGTTAGCTGTTTTACACCGGGTGGTTTTTCAAACTCCACATCTCACTTGAGTGGGATTCTGTTTTCAAATGCCAAAATGTCAAATGCCATGTATGAATAAATAATACTGTGTGCCTTCCCAGTGAAAAGTAATGAAAACTCTCCCTCATCCTCAAGTGACTTCTGCCCTGTTTATGTAAGCCACAATCTTTGGACACAAATAGAAATTTTGTGGCTGTCCGTTTGTTTTGATCAGCTTTCTCTATTTCGAATGGGACCGTTAACACTGTAGTGCTTGTAGTTGGTTTGATGGGATGCAGAGAAGAGGGTTTTGGGGTTCTCTTCAGGGCCGTGTCCTCTTGAGGCTGGCACTGGGGAGATAAGAATGTTAGTCTGAGTCAAACCTATTCCCTCTGAGGTTCTGTCCAAGTCTAGGATTTGCATTTTGGATGTTCAGTGACTCACACATTTCTCCATTATTTCCATTCTAAAAGGATGAAGGAAGTAATCGTGAACTGTTGTAGCTCCACTGGATACTTCATATAGCAGACAAGCACACAATGAACTGTTTTTGTGAAGACATATTCTGCGTAAAGGAGATCCATGGGCTAGGATCGCCTTTGACCTGTCATGTGTATGAGTGAATGTGTATGAGAAATTTTTAATGTCACAACGAAACAAATTGGACACCCTCAAGTATGCTCCTATTTCCAGCTAAGTTACTTTCTGTGTAGCATAATATCATGGATAAAGAATGAATTGAGAAGATTAGATGTGCTGTATTTAATACCATTATAAGGAACCAAACAGAATAGAAGTCAATCACTCAATAACATCTCTAGGGTTGTACACACACTCAGTGGTCGCATGTGGCTTGAGTCCAATCCCACGTGACCCTGGCTGCCATGGGGGGGGTTGGTAGTAGTTTGGTCGATTGCAAAGCGATGCAAGGTCATCGTTTATCGCTCCATTTCCCCCACTTATCTGCTCATCCGCTGCCGCCTTGTAAAAGCTGATCTTAACAGAGCTGCCATAATCTCCTCCTATGACACATTGTGCCTCTGTAGCTTTGGGGCAAGATGTTCAAAGTTCACCGTCAGCCACCTCCCAGCCAGAGCAGAGGGTGACAGGAACTTGACTTCAATAGGTGTCTTACCCATAATGCTTGTTGGCCCATGACTTGGATGGGGGTGTCACGCCTGCTCTGACTGCTGTTCAGACAGGAACGAGCTCACAGTGACACCGGGGCTAACCCCATGGAGGGTAGACTCTTCTGATATCAGATTTGCGGCGTGAAGTGTAAAGCGGCGTGATGATGGCCGTCTGATATAGCTGAGCCCTCTGGTACCAGTAAATCCAGACTGCTTGCGTGGAAGTTTCCTATGAAGCGGTGAAGGTCATGCGTAGACTGTTCTCGGTTTAAGACCGGCTGTGGAAAACCGACTCGACAGACACACCGAATGCGCCGCCCTTTCGGGCTGATAAGACTTGAACTGGATCACCGCGGACAAACAGTGTAATCAGTCCCGCCTCCGGAATGTAAAGCGTAGCCTACACATTCTACCCATTAGTCCGTGCAGTTTGCTTCCCTTTCCTCACCTAACTGAATGCCAGGGTGTCCGAAAAGAAGGAACATGGAGAGCGTTCATTTACATTTCAGATGTAGGTTTTATGCACCCACTCCGACGCTCCCACCCTCTACTCCGTCTCTCTCCATCTCCCTCTCTCCTTCTGTAGCATCTCTCTGGGGTGATGTAAACGAGATGAGTTTTTGCACAGGAGGAATGTTGCTGATTAAACCAAATTGAGTGCTGAGTCAGCAGTTTTAGGATTCACACCTTACCCTCCTGTCAGCTCCACCTGCTATACGCTGGCTGTCTTCCTCTACTAGGGGCCCACTGACATGAATGGGCCTGTTATGTCCTGCATTTACATATCCATCTGTCCCCTGAAAGCCCCATGTAGTTCTGCTTTTCCTGAGGCTCGTCTGCTCTGCTGGGCTGGCCTTGCTCTTAGGTTTCCGAGAAAAGATGCTGGATGAGTGTCACTCGTCTCACTAGAAAATAAGTTTACTGTTTGGATTTGGTCAGCCGTATCTTTTGTTTACCATTATCATGTGACGTGCGGTCTTTGGTGGAGTTGCATCTGTGGAGGAATGGGAGGTAAGGACTGTGTTCAATTACCACTTCAGACAGGCCGTGGCTTTTCTTTCTGTCCTCAGAAATTAATCTTTTGCTGGATGATGCTGTCATTTGCATTCCTGGTGAAAGCCTTACTGTCAAGGAAGTGAAACCTATGTGCTCAGAGTGTAAATAGAATTGCCAAAGAATTGCTAATGAGCAACCAAAAAACTACTGCTATGCAACTTACAAAATGATATGCTTTTTCAATGTTTAAAATAAAAATGTTTTTTGCATTCTGTGTGTGATTCCTGATGCATTTCTTAATGAGAGATATTGTTTTGATTCTAAATAAAATTGGTTGGGATTTTTTTTTTGGAATGCAATTAGCAGCAGAGGGCTAACTAATGACATGTATTATGAATCACAGTGAGTTATCACTTCCTCCAGCAAATAAAACCTTTATCTGCAACAGCAGACCAAACGTATCTCTTAATCATTCGTTCTACACTGCTGTTAAAGTTACTCATTTATCATAACAGTAACTTTTAGAAAGGTGCAATTAATAATGTTGGAAGCTGGAATAACCTGCTGCCTCTTCAGAAAAATACTGGGCAATTACAGCCGTTATTGGCGAAATAATCTTGTTGCGTGTCCAGATGTGACCCACAGCGAGGCAATCTGAAAGGTAAGGCTCGTAGAAGAATTCTGAAAAATAAACAAAAGTGCCCTTGGAAATGATCAGTCAGCATTTTGGCCTCCCTATAGGCCTGTCTAGCATATCTCAAGGCGGCATGTTTAACAAACACACGTATGGCGACTCTGCAACATTATCAACCTATTGACGTAGCACTTCTTTTTTAATACATTTGTATTGCAGCATCTTTGCTCTGTCAAACCACCACATCAACTCTATATTATTTAGCAGTCTTATTTGGGTGGATTTACAAAATGTTTGAAGTGGCAATAACTTGCATGCTATCGTCAATTAACATACGCAAGTGGGTGGCAAAATGATATCTAACTGCATTTGGCGAAGTGTAATGAACCAGAGTAAGTGATGAGTTGTATGAAACGTAATGGTATGTTTTTCTGTGTCCCAGTACACTCGGGTGTGGATCCCAGACCCAGAGGATGTGTGGAGAGGTGCGGAGATCATCAAAGACTACAAGGAGGGAGATCCCATCCTACACCTCAAACTAGAAGATGAATCGGTAACCTTCCATCCACGGTCCTCAATAAGTAGACCCTCATCCTTTTTTGGGGGGGGAGAATGTTTCCGTCTCTAGTGCTTTGTTGATGGCGTGGTCTGTTGTGGTGGTGGAGTACGCCGGTCCAGCTCCTGGAATGTATTTCATGCAGCCACTGTAGGGTGTGGGTGCCCACGCACATTGACCAACAATGGTGCCGTGAATTATTAGTCATAATTTTTCTGAAGGGAGAACTGCAAACAGTGATACTGTTAATATGCTAAAAGTAATTTGAATAAATCAGCAGATAATGAGATAATAATTTCACTGTTGGCAGCAACGGTATATATTTCCCTATCTGCCATATGCTACCCTTCTAGGTTGGGCTAGTCAGGGATTATTCATATCCACACCGTTGAATGTACCGTATACTTACATTTCTTGAACAACATTATGATTTTTTCAGACAAGGATTTGCCTCTCTCGTTAGTATAACTGGGTTATGGGTGTAGACACCTATCCCATCTAAAAAGATCATAATGTGTTTGTATGTGTTGTCATATCGTCCCATCCCAGACGCTGGAATACCAGATCGGACCCAAAGACAACTCCCTTCCCTTCCTCCGGAACCCTGACATCCTGGTTGGGGAGAATGACCTCACAGCGCTCAGCTACCTGCATGAGCCTGCTGTCCTACACAACCTCAAAGTGCGCTTCCTGGAGGCCAACCACATTTACACCTACTGTGGTGAGTCCGCACTGGGCCTCAGATCACGGACATCTCTCCGCGTCTCCCGGCTCTCAAACTGGCCTTGTGCCACACATTCCTCTGGGTTTACTACGGCAGTCGGGCTGTTATCCAGGTTGTTGGTCCTAACTGTCATTGACCTCACTGTCCAATTCCTCCAGTCAGCTGGGGTTGAGTGAGCGGCCAATGAGGTGCCACGTGTTGACAGCCCAAACAAAACAGACAATAGGGAATGATTAAAGACGTGTGTGTGTGTGTCTGTGCGCGTGTGCGTGCGTGCTGGCCAACAATATTACAAGCATGCTTTTTTATTTTTTTAGTGAGATCTGCCCCTATAGAAACACTATCAGCCAGTGCATGTTTGGGTGAACTTACTACATTCTTCTGGATATCTGAATGTTTTGATTTTTTTGAATGTTTGATTTTTGTGCCGCACCTACTGTATTATAGGATTAACTAAATAAGATGTGTTTATGGATGGTCATCAGAGGACGTTATGTTGTTATTGTCTCAACTTCCCGAAGACACAATACAAACATTTGCCAATACGCTAACCGATATTAAATCCCATGTATTCTGGAAATGGATGAGTATTTGTGTCGGTCTAGGTATGTATTGGTTACAGTATCACTGGGGTGATGTTGCTTGACTGCCCTTGCCATTGTGTTTGTCCTCCCTCCCTGCTCCATAGGTATCGTGCTGGTGGCCATCAACCCCTACGATCAGCTGCAGATCTACGGTGAGGAGGTCATCAATGCCTACAGTGGGCAGAACATGGGTGACATGGACCCACACATCTTCGCTGTGGCTGAGGAGGCGTACAAACAGATGGCCAGGTACTCAATAAGCCTCTGGGTACAGCTTCACGGGTAGAACACGAGGTGATATAGTTACCATTTCAAAAAACTTTTACATTTTTCCCGTATATAGAGAAATAGCGGTCATAGATAAGGGGAGTGTTTTGGGCTGAAACAGTAAACTGGAACTGAACCCAGGCTTCAGCGGTACGTGTATAGCCGAGACTGCAGCTTATACTGCTGGGCCACCCGCGGCGACCAAGTTAATCAGTCAATTCTATAAATGCCTCTGCTTCGGGAAGGAATTGAGTTGTCACTCAGTGTGGCACACACAGCTGAAGAGCCAAGCACTTAATTCCACTCCTCATTCGGTCTGTTACATAATTTGAATCAGTTTGTGTGGGACTGAGGGCCTAAATAAGAAGTTGCCATGGAGAGTGTCTAATGGAAGGTATGGGCGAATAATAACAGTGCTCACATCCACATTAGCTGTCACCAATCTCAACGCCGCTGTCCTCCAAGAAGCAAAATACAATACAGTGTTTCCATTAGGCTGTAATCAGTGCCTGCATACATTGCCCCCTGCTTTGTGTTCCTGGACAGTCATGTACTGTGGAGTAGATTAGCACAATGAATGTTGAAGTGATCCGGCCTTGCTGCATCGGTCAGTCTCTTTTTAAACTCATTCCAACTGTCTGTCTTTATCGTCTTGGTCTTTGTCTGCTGTAGAGATGAGAGGAACCAGTCCATCATAGTGAGTGGAGAGTCCGGAGCAGGCAAGACTGTCTCGGCCAAGTACGCCATGCGCTTCTTCGCCACGGTGGGAGGCTCAGCCAACGACACCAACGTTGAGGAGAAAGTGTTGGCCTCCAGTCCCATCATGGAGGTGGGAATGGGGATTCGTGGCTGACGATTCCTTAAGTATTCTTCTGGGGAATCATTCGGGAACTGTATGCGGGGAGTTGAGTCCATTGCCCTTTCACGTTCTGCGTCCACGTAAACCGCTAACGGCCGTGTCAGCCAGGCTGCCGGAATAGATGAGATCAGGAGAAGCAGCTCTCTAGAAAGTTTTCCCAACTGCCTCTCCTTCAGGAGGTTCAGAGGAGCGTAAGTCCATAATCAGCATCACCTCCGCTAGATCAGTCAGGGTGAAGATAGGACGGATCTGTATGCCAGGGCCGTCCTGCTCGAGACCCACTTTGGCAGGTGACATATCTCAGAATTAGTAGCATTACGACTGTCAAGATATATTAAGAGCTGGAAGGCTTTCGTGTGTCATGAATTACAACGGGGAAGGATGGAAATATAGATTTTAGTTGTGGTAAGTATTTTCCTTTGATCTCTGTCACCCTTTCCTCTGCCTATTGGCTTCTATTTTCAGGCTATCGGAAATGCGAAAACCACTCGCAATGACAACAGCAGTCGGTTCGGGAAGTACATCCAGATTGGCTTTGACAGGCGTTATCACATCATAGGCGCCAACATGCGCACGTATCTGCTGGAGAAGTCAAGGGTGGTGTTTCAGGTACGTGTAACCCCTGGGAAGAAGTGGTTTTCACTCTTCTACTCCTTCAGGTCTTTCCTCACATTGGCTTTGCTTAATATAAATAAGCATTTGATTACATCCTTAATTTTTTATGGCCAGTCAAACATCATCATTAATTCAAGTACTTTAAATAAACAAATTGGCCTGCAAGATTTATTTTGCAGCCCGGTGGGATTCCTGATTCCTGATATCAAACTGCCCAAGTCTTTTATTCTCTGAATATCTTTAAGTGATGTGATTGTTGGAGTATATTTCTTTTTTTTAGGCTGAGGATGAGCGGAATTACCACATATTCTACCAGATGTGTGCTTCTGCTAGCTTACCGGACTTCAAAGACCTAGCCTTGAGTAAGTGTCCCAAACAATGTCAGCGTTCAACTATGTTTTAGAAGCACCTACATTATACCTTCAGATAACTATTATTATTTGTTTACTGGTATGTACTCGTACATATTCTTCAAACTTTTTTTATTGAAACTATTGTGAATTCTCTCTAAACACATCCTGAAGCCAGTGCAGAAGACTTCATCTTCACATCGCAAGGAGAGAACATCTTCATTGAGGGGGTGAATGATGCTGAGGACTTTGAGAAGACCAGAGAGGCCTTAACATTACTGGGTAAGGGTCTAGCTCCAATTAAACCAGTAGGCTACAGCAGACTCCAGTGCTTTATGGACCTTCGTCTTCTTCTGTTCTGGTCTTTTTTTCTTACTCAAAAGAACAGTATCTTATTTGTCCCAGAGGAAAAACTCTTAGGATGAACCTTGAATCTCAAGATAAACTCTGGTTGTTTTTTAGGTGTAAAGGAGAGCAGTCAAGCCAGCATCTTTAGAGTCATTGCTTCTATCCTGCACCTGGGAAATGTAGAGATCTGCCCTGAGAGAGACGGAGAATCCTGTCACATATCAGTATGTCACCATCCAGCTTTGTTCTGTTTGGGTTTTTCCCATATCTCCTCTATACCTCATTTGTTGATTTTGTGTGTGTGTGTGTTTGTGTGTGTGTGTGTAGAAGGACGACCCTCACTTGGCCCACTTCTGCCGTTTGCTGGGGGTGGAGCTGGAGCAGATGGAACACTGGCTGTGTCACCGGAAGCTGGTCACCACCTCCGAGACCTACGTCAAGAACATGTCGTGCAAACAAGCGGCCAACGCTCGCGACGCGCTCGCCAAGCACATCTACGCGCGCATGTTCGACTGGATCGTGGAGTACGTCAACAAGTCGCTGCACACCTCCTCCAAACAGCACTCCTTCATCGGAGTCCTGGATATCTACGGGTAAGACCGCCTCCCGCCCGCTCCCCCGAATCATCTGAAAACCAAGCTCAACCGGAGATTGGTTTGTATTGTAACGGTGACTTGTGTGGTGAGAATCGCTGTTCATTGGCCCGAAAAAAGGAAACTTATTTCAGGACCGATATCTCATTGGTGGCCCGTGATAAAAGCAGGCCCCGGCTGCAGTAAGCTAACGCGGCGTGACAGCAGGCACACTGAAGGACATCTCAGCTTCACATTCCCCATTTCGCCTCTCTGTTCTGTCACAGAATGTTCTGTGTACCAAGGCGCAAAGACACTTGATGTTTGATGAGTGGATTTCATAACTGTACTCTGTGTGCCCTCGAGTCTGGAGATGGGCCACCCTGGGACTTTGTTTCTGCTTGTGTTGTTTTACGGGCCCATTCTCATTACAGTAGATAGCATACTGAACCGCATCGATATGAGAAGCGGTGCTTTTCCAACTGTCCCTGATCGACCAGCGGCCTAATTGGTTCCCTCCTAGGGGTTAGATTAGTGATAAGACTGACTGCTTGTGCCTGGCGCTGGGAGACGAGAGATGCTGAGCTACAGTAGAAACATGAGCCCAAATAAGACGTTCAGCAGACACAGCAGTCCGGTCACCATATTACAGACCTTGCACAAACAGTGGCTGTGAGCACCAGCTTTCCGTGGACCTCTATCTGTGAATTCAGCACTGTATTAAATCACTCGGTGACGGCGATGGCGTCCCATTTCCATCAGCGGCTCAGTCAACGTTTATTTTGTGAAGTCTTGGGTTTGAATTATACCTCTAGCTTTAAATGAGTGATGATAGTTTGGTGCAGTTTTCCTCGAGGCTCTTGATTTAGATTAGGAGAATTAGAGTCGACCAGAGACTTCTGACTCACTAAACCCTTGAATGTTTGCCTTTCATCTGAACAGGTTTGAGACCTTTGAGATCAACAGCTTTGAGCAGTTCTGCATCAACTATGCCAATGAGAAACTTCAGCAGCAGTTCAACCAGGTGAGTTTGTAAAGTACCCAGCATCGTTTCTACCTTGGTCCGCGACTAATGTAATCCTAATGGCCCACCTGGCATCGTTTCCAGTTAAACGAAAGAGGCATGAGAACCTGTATCTGTTTACCTTAACATCAGCATTTCCCTTTTTTATTTTTGTGCAATAATTGACATCAAACTGCTCAGTCAAACTGCTAGCCGGCTGTGCTTCAGCTCACTGTCTTCTTCCCTCAGCATGTGTTTAAGCTGGAGCAGGAGGAGTACATGAAGGAGCAGATCCCCTGGACGCTCATCGACTTCTACGACAACCAGCCGTGTATCGACCTGATTGAAGCCAAGCTGGGCATCCTGGACTTACTAGATGAAGAGTGCAAGGTGGGGCAGACTGTCTAACACCACGTCTTATGCCTAATCAATGCTCTTAACCACAGAGCATCAGGATATAGTTCTCTCTTCTTCAGATGCCTTAGCGCAGGGGTGGGCAAGCCAAAGCCTGATTCAAAAATACTTTGCCCTCACTCTTGAACATCTAAAACTAGATATGTTGAAATAATAGTGTCTCAATACATTTTAAAATAACAGCTGTTTCTGCCTTTTCACTGTAAATTTGAAAAACAAATGGGCTTGGAACAAAGGCCTTGATTTGGCCCTGTATATCCACCCCTGTATTAGTGGGTAAGTGTATACAAGGACAATTAACCTCTAAAATAGTCTGAAGAGTCCTTAAGTGGTCTCGGGCGCCGGGGCGGTCTCCTGTGTGGAGGCTGTCTCGGGCGTCTGGGTAGTCTACGGTGTGGAGGCAGTCTCCTGTGTGGAGGCAGTCTCGGGCGTCTGGGTAGTCTACGGTGTGGAGGCAGTCTCGGGCGTCTGGGTAGTCTACGGTGTGGAGGCAGTCTCGGGCATCTGGGTAGTCTACGGTGTGGAGGCAGTCTCGGGCGTCTGGGTAGTCTACGGTGTGGAGGCAGTCTCGGGCATCTGGGTAGTCTACGGTGTGGAGGCAGTCTCGGGCGTCTGGGTAGTCTCCTGTGTTTAGGACTGGTGGGAGCAGTGCGGAATACACCGCTGATCCCAGCATTTTAAACCTCTTGTTTCAGTTAATAAGATTCATCTGGTGTTCATGCAGACACCGTGGCCTGCATCCGTTTCCCATGCCTGCATCCAGATCTTTATCTGAGTTAAGACCTCTGGAACAAAACCAATTACTTATTTACTTCACTCCTCCTGTCTGATCTCTCAGCCCTTTGAAGGTATTGACGATAATTTGGAACAACCTCAAAAAACTCAGGTAACCTCAATAGAAAGTTTTTGCTTCCTGCATGGTTTTATAAAATCTCTTCCCTTTCTCCCCATTCTTCTTCACACACTACTGCTGTAGGTGCCGAAAGGGACAGATCAGAACTGGTGCCAGAAGCTTTTTGATCGCCTTTCAAGCAGCGTCCATTTCCAAAAGCCCCGGATGTCCAACACGTCGTTCATTATCATTCACTTTGCTGATAAGGTGGGTGGCCCCAGGCTGAAGACAGAACATGTCGTATGAAATGTCCTGTCAGTGTGAGGCTTCAGTCACAGCGGTCATCTGGTGACTTAAAGGGTTCTGACTGGATTTGAGAGAAAAATGTGCCTAATCAATGTAAAGTGTGTTCAGTACGTCTGGCCGACCAGTTGGGACCTTTACAAATGGTGCTAGTATGAATTATTAATGTATATTATTACATGGTCACCCTCATATTGCAGGCTCACCCTTAAGACTCCTCCCATCAGAGGCTTTGTGTGTTACTGTGAGGGATCTCATTATGCGACATACACAAGGCCTAATTCACTTAAAAAGCAGTCTCCTACTTAAAGGGGCCGGCATTTTAAATATAGATTTCCCCGGTGAAAATACTGCTTGTCTGTCGGATGCCTGATTTGGGTCATATAAGCAGACGAAAGGCAAGCATCTGTAGCGTATTCCTTTATTCACCACGGTAACTTCTTCCAGAACAGACGAGCAATGTGAGCGTGGGATGTGAGAATCATGTTCATGCGGTGAGGATGTGCCCAGCTATCCTCTGTTGGTGGTATTGAAGAGGGTTCCTCTGGGTATTTCTGCTCTTCTAATATCCTCCATTCAAGCAGAAAGGACCTACATTCTCTCACTGTTCTTCCTCTTTTGCACCCTGGTACACTGAGGACATCCTGCTGCACAGTATGTCTTTGAGATAGTGTTACACCAGACAATGGCTGCACTCGTTTCCCCATGTTATTCAACAGACTGGATGCTTTATTTAATAGAAAAAAGTTAGCTAATCTGGTTCATCATCCCCCCCCCCCCGTGATCAGTAAATGCCACAGACTAGTTGTTGGGTTAGTTGCTGCAAGTGCCTTGCTGAGGGCAAAACAGCAAGACAGAGTGGGCCACGTGAGATTTGATCGCTATCCATCAGAATCCCTATTGTACAGAATTACCGTAGTTGTTTACGAATGTTGTTCTTGGCGGTCTATTTGGATGGATGTTTTCATTGAGCCATCCTCTTCCCTGGGCAGGTTGAGTACCAGTGTGACGGTTTTCTGGAAAAAAACAGAGACACCGTCTATGAGGAACAGATCAACATTCTGAAGGCCAGCAAGGTAAGAAGAGGATTCTGTGACACAATTTTCTCCTCAGAATTGCCAAAAGTCTGTCATTGAAAGAAGACCCTATTCATTATTGCCTAGGTAACAGGTCTAGGGATTACTAAGTGACACAGCTTTAATAATACTCTTTTTATATTCCTATATCAAATAGTGGACATCTCTTCTTACTGAACACATTGCCCACTTCCCTGCAGAAAATAGGTCACAAAAAAGTCTATTATTAAGCTCAAACTAATTTAACTTCCATCCCTTTTTCCATCCGTCTTTATTGAGTTTATAGACTCAGCACAAGAAAGTTATAAAATGAGTTTCTGCTGAAAGATGTTTAAGTTTTGGTATCAAGTACAACATGCAAAATATAGTAACAGTCTAGCACTTCCTATAGTGAGCTGTGTATTTCTTGCCAGATATTTGCTATTTTCTGTAGTGCTAAGCTGACAATTTAGAAATGCTTCACATGAAACCTGCAGTTTAAATAGCGGATATTTGATCAGTCATATCAACAATTTACTATATTCCAGATTAATTATCATAAACACACTTAGAAATATGTACCATGTTCCCTGCCTGAGGGGGTAGATATTATATAACTGAAGACTAGTACCGTGGTCCCTGCCCTAAGGGGGTAGACATTATATAACTGAATATTAGTAATGTGTTCCCTGCCTAAGGGGGAAGACATTATATACCTGAATATTAGTACCATGGTCCCTGCCCTAAGGGGGTATATATTATATAACTGAATATTAGTACTGTGTTCCCTGCCTAAGGGGG
>JACXGJ010004458.1:0-45263 GCA_016801105.1 Esox niger
ACACACACACACACACACACACACACACACACACACACACACACACACACACCACATACACCCAGACATCCATAGAAATGCACATATACAAGAACACACATACATAAGTCACCTCATTGATTTATTTTAATTATAAAATGTATTAAGTGTAACTTTTCAGAGAAAGTTCATTTTTCATGGATCTTTTAATATTTTTTCACACTTTACAGACATTTTCATCAAAAGACTAAGTCCTCGCCCTGAGCACTAACAGGGACCATACTTGTCCCACAAACACTCCACAGCTTGCACTAATACACGTGTACATGATATGTTAAAGAAAATATTTTCATGTTGAATTTTTCATATGAAAACATACTTTGAAAGGATGCAAGGAGGAGGATGGATGGAAAAGGAGATCGAAAGGGACAGGAAAGTTGGTAAAGAGATGAAAAAGGTAAAGAGAGGCAATAAAGCAATGGAGAGGGCCAGAGAGGAAGAGATGGAGATGGAAAAGAAGGGGGAGAGGGGCAGGGAGGAGGAGAGGAAGAACAAAAAGGAAATGACTCATAAGAGCCCCCGGACACCACACTAATGCAGTCTCTTGATAGACACATTAACACCACATAACACATTTTACTTCAGACAGAACAAAATGTTTACAAGCTCCACTCCTGAAACCAGACATGGCAAGACAAAGATTCTTTATCTCCTTTATCTTTCTGTCACGCAAGGTCGACTAGCCTCCTTTCACACTGTTCACAGTCATGTCGCTGATAGCAACTTCAGTTATTGTTACCGGGTTGTGAGGCTGTCCCTCCTAGCTATCAAAAGATGACTTCACTACCTGTAAATTACTGGATTAAAGTTGGCGAAATTACAAAAATATAAATGCATATTTTCCCTGGCAAGAAATTTGAAAAAGTCTACAAAATGTGTATTTTTACAGCTATAACAAAAACATAGTTCATAGCTGAATCTTTATGACGTCTTCAAGACAACAATCTCTTAGTTAATCTTTATCAAATGCAGCATTATTAATGAAATTTAGAGATTGCATGACTCAGAGCTCATCAGTCACTAATCACTGAAATGAGTCTATCCATTAAAAGAGCAAGCAGGAAGTTAAAAGTTGAGTGGGCAGAATGGAACAGCAGTGGTTAACATCTGTTTTGAGTTAGGAGCCATATGATAAGTTTTATTGTAAATCTTTTAAGAAATACTGTACTCATGAACTCTATGCAATACATAGGGGAATACTGGAATAAGTGTTTTGTCTGCGTTTCAAAACAAGAAGTTGATTCTGAAGTAAAATATGTGTTGAATTGAAAGAGAATGTAACTTTTTTTGTACTTTCATGTTTTGTCATGTTGAAATAAATATGTGGAACAAGAGGTTTTGATAAAATTGTTACTATTCATTATATAGTTTTTTAAAATGTTTACTAAACTTGGATACCACATACATATCCATAGAGGGAATCTGGGCAAATTAGGATATCTATTAATCTTTCCAATATAATTTACATTATTTTTGGATTGATTATTAGCTAGAGTTTGTAAATGTAGATTTATTTTGTCTAATGGAAGTTAAATAAAAAAACTGAGTAATGGATTACAAACTTCATTCATGAGGAAGCATCTGAGATCAAAGGGTGGAAAAGTTCTCCTTTAACTTTACCATATGGTAAACAGTGGCACTGAATCTGGAACAAGAGCAGGAAAAGCCTATAAATTGAAATGTTATTATGTATGCTTGTTTGGCTCAAAATTGTATATTCAATTTGTAGAACACTGTGGTGTATTCCAGGAGCTTTGATGTTGAATTTGCCCAAACTATATTCTCATTTTGAAATCGTCAATCTCCCTCACACTGAAACTAAAGCAGTCTACAGGACAATCTTGAGACTGCTCAGAAACTGTTCAGTTTTCTTTAAATAACCATTAAAAACGTCAACTAAATATATCCACTGCCAGTTAAAATGTTTACTGCGTGTTTCAACATGTTCCATACATCCTGTATATATAACAGAAATTGATGTGGGAGAAAGAACTTAGCACAGTCATGTTGTGTTGGGAGCAAAGGCTGAAATACAGTACATTCATATCTGCTCAGTTAACTCTGCTTACTGTCTCATATCATTTAATATCTTTCAGAGACAATACTGCTCCTACTTCCACCTACCTCAGAGAAATCACAGCATGTGTTTAATGGAAAGAGTTCAGTTTGATCAACCGTAGGCTACCCCGTTTACAACCACAGCTGCAAACTGTCTAGTGTCCTGAACATGACGATTCTTGTCAAGTGGTTAACATATATAACAACATCGTATGAATAAAGTAGACATTTATACCCTGTCAAACACAGTTAAATAGGATTCTTTCAAGGTTTTCATCTTTCCCGGGGCAATTCGTTTTTTTTCAACCATCATTCACTCATGTTTTCACAACAAATTAATCAAATCATTTGTCCCGTGTAGCTCAGTGTGCGTAGCAATGGATTGTTTCAAGTCAATACTGTCACTCTGGATCAGAGCATCTGCTAAATTATTAATATTTTAAAATCTAAAAGTCATACTGTAACAGTGCTCAGCAGAGTTGAAAGTGGGTAAACAGATCTGGAAATACAACGAAACACAACGAAAGTGCTACCTCAATATATTGATTAGATTTTAGCCAATGAGCCAATGAGCTACAGTAGACTCTGGCAAATTGGACCTCTACAGCGCTGTCAGAGCTGTGGCTTTGCTGTATAACCCATAGTTAACCTACATTTAGCAGGGCAGGCAGGCTCCCTTCACCCTCCAGTTCTGTCAGGTTGCTGCCTAGCTGGCTGCTATAGGCTCTTGTGCCCCACTTTCTTCCAGTCACGCTGGGCCAGTTATGGCCTACATGCAGCAGAGCAGAGCACAGACAATGCTGCTGCAGGCACATGGATGGGCAACAATTCCTGACACCTCAACATACACTAAGTACACACACCTTCCTAAACTCTGTCTCGCTCTCTTTACCTTTTTTCTCTCTTTTGTTATCTTTCCGTCTCTCCTGTATCTCTCCTGTATCTATCTTTATCTCTCCGACTCCTCCCCGCGTTTCTGTATCTCTCTGTCCCCTCTCCCTAACGTTCCTCACTTCGTTGTTGTCCTCACACATCCCACAGGACCGTCTGCCTACCAGGAGAGTGAGGGAGAAAGGTTTGAATACTGTCATGTTTGTTACTCTGCCGTTAAGCTGATAATCTACTAGAGGAAATGTGCTTTTAGTGAACGTTTTATGTTTCAAGAAACATGTTGACAACTTGCTTATTTATGGGCACTGGGACTTGTGGCCTGTAGTCCTATTGGAATGAAGTAACTCTGGGACTTGTGGCCTGTAGTCCTATTGGAATGACGTAATACTGGGACACACAGTCAGCTATCCAGTACATTGTGGGATGCCTGTGTCATGTTTCACAGGACTCATTCAAGAACCAGTTTATTTTTTACATCAAATTGCCAAAAGTACTTGAAAACAGTTGAGAAACTCTGGTTTTGGAGAAAAATATCTGTTTTAATGAAAATGCTCAAATTTGGACATTAACCAGACCTTTGAAAGGATATTTTCCTTGCCTATGTTTTACTCTGCTGGTGTTGCGATTTCTACACTACACACCAGGTGTACAGCATTGTGCCAAAGGTCAGACAAAAACTCACAGCACAGCACATACTTTCTGTCTGTATGGGAAAGCAGAACATGAAAACATTTCAACATCCCATTTGATGGCAGCGCGTGCAATGAATTTGATGGCGCTTAACCTTTGAAAGGGGAAATTTGTGTTCTGATGCCTGGGTTGATATTTTAGGAGGCGGTTGTGAGTAGAAGAAGACAAACAGCGAAGAACAGACGTTACCTCCCTGTTATAATGCATGACATAGAGCCACCGTATCCACAGAATGTACACCAGCCTGGAGGGTTTCCTCTGCAATCTGCTGATGCAGTTATGAACAAGCCATTGACAGATTCATTTTTGCATGAGTCAGAAAGGTAGGTGTGTTTTCCCAAAAGCGATGTAATGGAGGAAGAACAAAGCATGATTCTTTTCTCTTTCTCTCCAGAGTAGGGTGACCTCCCAAGTTCTTTTTCTTCTCTGTCTGGCAGGAGATCACTCGTTTATTGTTTTATTTATTCATTCATCCTTCCGTCTCCCTCTCTGGTAGGAGGGCTGTTTCCTTCCTTCAGTCAGTTATCCCTACTCTACTTCAACACAAAAACACATGCGCTAGAGACAAATGTGTTAATTCTGTGATCATCCTCGACATTGTGTGCTCACCAACTCAAAGTTGCCCGCTGTCTTTTAAGAACTTTGTATGCCCAATTTTGTAATATCTATATTGTGATTAAGGCCCTACTAGCCAACTTCCAGTGCACTAGGTACAACTGATGTCGAGGCATGACCTCTGAAGTGCATACAATGCTGTTCTGGTTCTTAACATGCAATCAGGAAGTCTATACCATAAACCTTACGAGTTAGAGGGAACCCATATGCCATATTCTACCTTGATTAAACTCACAGGGGCCACAACCAGCCTGAAGGAGTTGCCGGAGTCTAACAAGGCAAGGCAAGCATATTTGAACGTTATTTCCAAACACAGGTTGCACTGGCCAATTTCACTGACCTCTTTGGGGCCCCTAAGCGATCAACTGCCTATACTGAAATGATTCAATGGTTCGTTCTATCTACACTAGAGGGCAATGATTTTCCTAAAGATGGAAAGATTAGTATAGAAAGGCATAAATACTGTAATGAAATGATAAAACACACTCTACTCAACTGCCTGAGATTCTTGACTTGTCCAAGCTAGACCAGACGTTCATCAGCCATTGTAGTTTTTAAGGACCCTGTTGGAAAAGTGGCTGAAGAAATATCATTCTCTGAACACCTCCTGTGTTAGTGGCTCTGACATGTTCTCCTTCCAAGTGAATGTGTGGGGACCACATAGATGGTTTGAGATGTGTACACCAAGGAACTTGAATCTTTTGTCGCGCTACACTTCAGCCATGTCAATGTAGATAGGGGCTTGATCATCAACAATATTATTTGGGTATGAAATATTAGATAAACTATGCTAAAACACTGCTTTCACTGATTTTAAGCTAGAATCCTTAGTTTCTAAATCCTCTTCATAAAAGTTTTACACCCATACTTTTTTTTTAGAATATAACATGTACATCACACGTAGAATCATTGTAACTGTTGTACCTCATCAGAACACAAAATATTGTCTTGATTGACTTTAAAGGTTTGTAAGCAGTGCAAATGCAAACTAACACTCCTCAAATGCCTATAAACTACAACTGTAAAGCCTTTGATGGTCAGGCCCTGTTTTCTTAGAAATAGTAAAGAGAAACATTTCTTCAGACCCATCATTCAGATGTTTCCCAAAACACAGGTTGTGAGACTGATTCCAGCTGTAAGTGTGTTCCAGTTTAAGACTTAACTTTAGTAGCTCAACTCAAAGGAGGGAGCGATGTTTGGGTGGTGGTGTGGAGTCAAGGACTACAACAGAGAAAGGGATTTCCTGTGCCTGAGAGGATCCACCGCCTGGCTTTGTGCCAAGAGGGGCTAATCACTGACCCATTCCACTATAACAGGCCTTGGATGCGAATCCCATCTTTTCATCCTCTGCCTTTTATTGTCGCCACATTTCCGCTTTCATTAATGAAACATCATTATTATTGATGCATTTAATCTTTTACAATTGATTGAACTTTAGACAAATTGAGCCGCAGGTATGGACATGCCTTGCACAATAGATGAAAAAGAAAAGGACTTGTAGAGACAAAGAAAAAAACAAGAATCGTTGAGTACATAGAAACATCAGTTGAATGACATCACACTGCTTCAGAACAACCAGAGTTATGATGATGGATGAGTTTTGATTTTTTCTTTTCTGATTGTTCATTATTTATTCTCATAACCAAATCATTTCATGTCATTCATAGATTTTCAATTTTTTTCAATACTGCCTGATTGTGCTATGTGGTCTATAGCTAGAGGTTTCGAATGTCATTTGATTCCTATATTCTCTTGTGAATTGATCATTTAATTTGAGTGTTTAAGTAATAATTGTTGTTCATTACGATAATTGATTAAAAAAGAACCAGAATTTGGTATTGCTAGCGTTGCATCTCCGATCATTTTCTCAGGCTCTGGTGTCAGAAGGATGATTTATTCAGGAGTTCTGAAAGGCTATCCAAGGTTCTTTCCATAGAGCAGTGTTTCATGGGGATATGCATTTACATCTTCAGTGTGACAGGAGTGGGATGAAAAGGCTGATCTGGTGCAGGTGTAACCGATCATTCTAAACACTATGAGACTGTTGTGTGATTCAGGAAATGAACACGCCAACCTGTAGCAGTGAACGGTGAACTAGGTTATGCAATCACCTGTGCTCCCTGTCCTCAGCTCCTCCCCTCTTCCCTGCACTGCTCTGCAAGACAGAGTGCATCAGCTGCTTAGATGTAACAAGAGAAATTAACTCTTTGATTATTATGACTTCCTCTTTGAACAGCAAACCTCTTGTTGTTGCTATGAAACCACAGATGCAGCTGTGACCTATTCTACAGAACATCAACCTTCACAAAAGGCCCTATCCCGGCTTGAGATGATTTGACTTAATGACAGAAATGTTAACTTTAAAAAAGTAGTTTGGGTTTGGGATTTTGTCAAATGAGTTATGTTTGTGGTAACATGCATAAAGTGCATTAATTAAGTATTGATGGAAATATATGAATGCTGGAAGCCATTATGCAAGTCCTGTGATAGCAAATGCTTTAAGAAAATAGCATATATTTCAGTACCTCAGAACAGCCCTGGTCACTTGTCTGCTCTCATTTTGAAGTTTTTCCAATACTTTTAGAGTTACACATTTACTAATTAAAGCACTGGGCATCATTATCCAAATAGTGAAGAATTTTGTAAATTTATTTAAATAAATGTACTTACAGTCTGAATACGGTTCTAATTTCATTGATTTAATGTGGATGCCAAAAGGACGAATTTTGTAAAAGAAAGAGAGGAACAGGGAGAAGGGGAGTGTTTGTTTATGTGAGCAGTCCTGCTGTCTGTCAGCTTACCTGTCTGCCTTTCCGCCTGCCTGTCTGTCTGTCTGTCTTTGTTTACAGCACAGTCAGTTCTCCTGTTGGAGAAAGCATCGTCACATGTTTTTCCATGTGAGATACTGCAGAGGCAGCAGTCAGGCAGCAGGCATCGGAGCCTGCCATTTCAGCCCGGTACTCTCTGTACTCCAAGGCCGTGCAGACAAAGAGAAAGAGAGAGAGAGTGAGAGGTGGGGAAGACAGAGGGAGAGAGAGAGAGAGAGAGAGAGAGAGAGAGAGGTGGGGAAGACAGAGGGGGAGAGAGAGAGAGAGAGTGAGAGAGAGAGAGAGAGAGAGGAGGGGAAGACAGAGGGGGAGAGAGAGGTGGGTGGTTGGGGAAGCAGGGAGATGGGGGCGGGGAACAGTTCAGTCCAGTACTGTCTGTTCTTTGTGGCTGTGTGGCGCCCAGTTCCCTCCCCCTTCCTCCCTCCATCTCCTATTGCAGCTGGCAAAACATGAGCAACAGAAAAGCTCCCTGCACGGCTGCTGGAACAGAATGGCCCGAGCTACTACTTACCCCATGACAGCACACAGGATTAGACCCACAGAACACGTTTTCCTCAGACTTTTCAGCATCCACACGATGCATCCGTTACATTGTTACCCTCAACGTTGACTTGATGAACAGAAGGAAGAGTTAGTCTGTACCAGACATCAGTACACACATTACATAAACGAAATTAGATTCTGTGAAAATTCACCTCTTCCATCAAAGTGTAAAACACATACCCATAATACTAAAACTGCTGATATTAAGGACAACGCAGTAGCTATAGCAACGGACCAAGTGACTTCACGGTACATACATTACTCATGAATAAATTAAGCCTAGCAACCAGTTAGCTTGATCCAGTGTGACAGAATACAGGAGATCACAGCAGTTTTCAGTTAAACTGACCAATATAAACTATGATGCAGAAATGATGGATATATGTGGAAATGATTACACCACATTTACATAATATGACAAACATCACGTCTGAACATCGACACATTTTTAAAAGGGCATATACACAATTTTTAGGAAGAAAGGGAATCATAATGCATGTTATTGTTATTGACCAGACATTCCATGCCTCTACCAAAACAACTGCTGAGAGCAAACAGCGTTGATCTGGACACGGTTCAAGTGAAGGTTAATGGTTCACATGTTGCACTACTGACATCTAGTGGTAGATACAAGTAAACAGCAACACATGATCCGAATATATCCTGGTGTTATTTTTGTACGTTTTCACCACTTGAGGGAGAAGCAGAATAAAATAAAATCAGTATGAACGGTTCCAAAGAAGCCAAAAAGGACCCAATTCAAAAAGACTTTACGAACAGTTAATATTTATCTAAATGCGTTAATGTTTGTGGAAAACTGTAATTTCTATTTAACTCTAGCTAATCATTAAAACATTGTAATATAAAATTTGACCCCTCAATCTTATTTGAAATGACCTTTTCTTTTCATACTCATGTGGTGTTCTCATAAACAACAGTTTTTAGCCAATCAGAATTCAGGGTTTCAACCCCCAAGGTTATAATTAGTCCCTTATAATAAAAGTAAGCTACAAAATTGATTCAGTGGCTAGCAAAAATATGTAAAGGGGCCAGAACCTAGGAAGAAACCTAGAGAGGAGCAATATACTCTGAGGGTTGGCCAGTCTTCTTCTGGCTTTGCCATCAACGTCTGGAGCAAAGCAATCACTGGACTTGTGTACTTTGGCACCATATATGATCTTATCAGAGTAGAATGAATATGCATGAGGACATCCTGAAATTATCTCTGCTGCTCAGGAAACAAAAAATCACAGACCGTAAAAACAAGGACTTTGGCCACAGAGAACCGCTGTGTCTTGTGATGCTTCTAAACCAGCACTAAACAGCAGAGCCTAGACTGCACAGCAGACATTCTCTTTCAGGTAGGAGAATTCATTGGTAAATTTTCTTGATTATGTTAACAGTTAACAGGAGATGAGTTTGATCTTGTACTTTTGGGTTTCGTATGTCTCTGTTAGCTGTGGAGACTGTGGGCTCTTTTGCTAAGAATTGTGATTGGGTACGGAAGCAGCCTCGTCCACTTGCGTTTTTGCACTTCAGATTGCATTGAACAGAACCGCACTCATTGTTTATACACATAGAACATGCAGAACCTGTACCAGGATGTTCCGGGTATGATAGACTGTGAGAGATGTATCGTGTAATTTAAGCTGTGAACGGGTGAAATCTGTGCTGGATGCCTGGAACTGTTTAGCCTGAAGCGTCAGTAAACATTAACCGGTCATATGACAGAATGTCACATCACACGGCGAGTGTCAGGCTGCCGTCTCCCTCACCTTACCATGGGCGCCATGTAGGCCGGCTAGAGGCCGGATAACCCTTCTGAGTGTCCATTCCTCTGTGTGTTTTGTCATGCAGCTTCAGAGATGACCTTTCTATTGCAGACCAGTGGATAATGGCTAGTATGGCCTGCTGTATATAATGTTCTCTCTTGGCCGTCACCTGACTTTATCTGCTCTCCAATCAGATGCTGTGGTCGGAGGTTTCCGCATATTCGAGACAATGAGCACGCTGAGACGGAGCCAGTCGCTGAGGAGCCTGTCTGGATCTGGGAGTCAGGAGAGCCCATGGGTTAGGGCCTCATCCTCTCTATGGGACAACAAGAAGTCGGTGTCTCAGCTTGTACAACAGTGAGTCTAATGTAGACTGCTCTGAGTAGGTATTAAATAACACTCCTTCAGAGCCAGTGCACGGTTCTGCCAGTACGGTTCTGCCAGTGCACGGTTCTGCCAGTGTGCAGTTCAGCCAGTGTACGGTTCTGCCAGTGTACAATTGGTCGGGGAACTATGTTCACACTGACTGGACACCAGTCCCCAAGAGATGAATCCTCACATTATGTATGTGTGGAGTCACCTGTGTTTCATTTGTTGAATGTTGGCCAGACAAGTTGACCTGATAATTACAAACACAGGACTGCTGATTATAGCTTGTAACAATGTCCCTACCTACAGATATCAGAGCTGTATGGAACTAAACACCTATGAAGCGGATGAAGAGAAGCAAAAGGTATAAAACTTTTATAATAATACATAATGTATTATTGGTTCATATTGTAATGTATTACCTTCACTTATTGTACTGTTTGTGTTTTATGTTTCGGTATTGTAATTGTTTATTTACTGTTGCTTTTTTGGTCAGATTTCCCTTGTAAGATAGTTTATGTCTCACTGGGACTTTGCCAGACTTGGTTAACAGATGTTAAATAAAACAAATGAATACCAATAAATTAGCCTCCCTGCTCCCCACTTTTTTGTCAGGTATGTCTTTCCTTCCAATCCACCAAAGAAAACTTCTCAGAGGCCCAAGCAGACTCCCCATGGAGGAGGTTAAAGAGTTGGGGAAACCATGCAGACCATAGGGGTCTGGGCTCTGGTTCTCTCTGCCTGTACCGGAGTCGCTCCATGGACTATCTTCCCCAGAGAGACCGGGCTACAGCAGGTACCTTAGCCCTCCGAGACCTGTTTGAATCCAAGGCTGCCCTCCAGCAGGACAGGAAGACCAGGCTTAATGGAGGCTCACCAGCAATCAGAGGGGAGGTGTTGGTGGCAGGAATTTCTCAGTCTACTGAGAAAGCACACCCTCCAGGGCCAAGGAGGAGTTATATCACTGGAGGAAATCCTGGAGAGAAGGAGAACACTGCGCAGGTGTGTATGTGTTTATATTTTTACATACGTTAAAATAAAAACATTTGTTTTATATGTACATTCAACTGGCTAGTAATATACATCTAATGAAATCCCCAAAGACTTGGGTTAGACCGGGTTTTCTATTCTGAAAGGTATTTAAATCCTTAAAGCAACAAAACATTCGATGCCTACCCTTGTTAATCTAAAGCCATGTTTATTTCAGCGTATTGGTCAGAGAGAGAGGAGGAAGTCCATTGGTGGCGTCCCGGAGTCCTCCTTCAGAGAAACCAGAGTGACACATCCGGGTGAGTTGTAGGCCACCTATTAAGCTGTCTTAAATGACCAGCTGTCAGAATACCAATGCCGTGCTATGACGGTTGTCTTATAAATATCACTTGGTAGTCTGGACATGTCAGAGTTACCACACACCTCAAGAAAGCAGAAGGCCATTAGGTAAACAGAAACTCCATGGTCCCTGGACCCATTCCTGGGTTCAAAAACCATTCAACTTCACAGCATTTCTCAGTTTCCTTGAGCCTGGCTGGGCTGTTCCAATGTTTCCGGAAGTCTAAAAACGTTGGGTTTTTGTGCACAGTTTAACCAGACAATTGCTATTGCTCAATAAAACCGGACAAGCTCAATAAATGTGAAAACATTTCCAATAGTGTTTGCACCCAGGTATGTCTGGCTGGGAGTCCTGGGTTTGAGAAGCTATAAACGGAGCAGGATGTCATTGTGTAGACACATAACTATGCAGCTTCACATTCATGCTCAAGACAGAGGGTGTCGTAGTGCTTCCCTGAATGACCATGACACAGCTGGTACGGCCGTGAACCTCACCAAAGGTGACATTTTTCCACTATACAATATTTTCTGACAAGAATAGGGTGGACATAAAGATACTAAGAGGTTTTGCTTTACGCTCTTATGTCAGTAACAGAAATGTCCATGGGGAACGTAAAAGAAAACGTTAACATTGTCCATTTGACAAGGTCATTTTTGAATAGCATCCAAAATAATAATTTTACTCATATCTCCTTTTTGAGGTTAACTAGCAAACCCAGTAATAGAGTTGCTAAGACATAATGATCACAGCACCTTTAAGTAGTAATGAAGTAAGTCTTTATACGGCTAAGAAGTTGATTCAGCACACAACTATTATTAGGATATTATGATGATAAGAATCACATATTAATAGAGAGAACTGGCAGTCCTTAGTGCCGGTGTTTCACTTTACCTAAAGAGGATCACCACTAAGCACAGCAAAGCGGATCACTATTGACTGTTTTACTGTCCACTGAGGACCTATCGACAACACTAGCCCTGTAGCATCGCCAGGTATAGCGGATGATGTCAGGTGTAGCTATGGAAATGGGTGACGGGGTGAGGAGGGGTGACGGAGGAACGAGGATCGGGTATGATGGCGTTACTTTAAGTCACTATGAGCATGGAGCGAGGGGTGACTAAGTGAGGAAAGAGGGGGGTGACGGTATCTTTGTGGTAATACAGGGGGGTTGAGGATGACGGGGGGGTGACGGTATCTTTGTGGTAATACAGAGGGGGTGAGGATGAGAGGGGTCGACGGTATCTCGATGGCAGTTTGAGGAGGGGGGGTTAGGGGGCGGGGGGTGAAGGGTCTCGCTAGTTGAATTGGTAAACGGGGAAATGACTCAGTCCTCATAGCGACCCCAGACCTGCCACTCACCCTCCCACCCAAAATAGAGCCAACGTTCCCAGCAGTGGCAGCGGTCTGGATAAAAATCAGCTGTCACCAGGGCCACAGGACTAGAGACCGGGGAGAGGCACAGTGACAGTAGACGCCGAGGAACAGAGTGGAGAGCCACAGTGCAAGGGGCTGACAGCAACCGAGAAACAGAAACTACACTACAGCCACCACAGGAACTTCATTAATCAGCACCAGGCTTGATCTGCAATTAGTACATTTCAGAATCAGAATAAGGACTACACTGGATTTACTTTGTGTAAGTATTGCAGTTTGATTTGCATGTTTTATTTGAGCCTAGACAAGTTTATTCAAAATGAACAGTGAAGTAGATAAAAATGCAGATACACTGGTAGTTGTTATTTTATCATACCAGCTATCAGCTTGAGCAACTCTGTAAGATGTATGTTAGTGAAAACTGGGCTGGGATATGTTGATATTAGATTGAGTGATCACACACATTTGAAATAATCACACACAACATAAAAATTATATTTAATATTAATTAACACTTTTATGTTGCCCAATGAGGAACTGCATTTAAAAGAAATATTATGACCTCTCAAATACTTTTACTCTACAAGGCAAGCCAATTAGAAATACAAATCTGAAAATGGAAGGGACTACATGACAGCTAAATCTTAACTGATCTATGTATGTATCTAAAAATACAATGCTCTTAGACATGCTAACTATTTTACCCTGACCACCCTATCTCACACTGAGTTTTATGTGTGTGTGTGTTTGTGTGTGTGTGTGTGCGCTTGGTGGATCTTAAGTAGCCTATTTTCGGTCACCCAAGGTCACAGAGGCAATTGGTGTCAAGGAGTTTTTCCCATGGGCCATTTTAACAATGTCTAGTGACTTTCGTCTCTCTGACCCTAATCCTTAGATGACAGCAATGGGAGTGTCAGATGTCAGGGATGGTTGACCAATCACATACCTTCTCTCTGTACACTGAAACTCATCATAATGGAGTTCATAGAGTAATCAGGAAGGAGGAGAAGTGGATTCATAATAACAGTTTACCTGCCAGCTGGACACAATCATCACCATAATTATTTGGTTTCAACTAGACGTGGATTTGGATGAGTTTTGGTATCAATTTAATTTAGATTAAATTAAATAGATAAATATTAGGAAATAGAAGGATTAAAAAATGTATTAGTTCTGGTGGTGTTCAGAGAACGATTTTTACTCTGACTGACAGTATAATCAAAACCAGCAAAAGTTATCCGTTTGGGACAAATATAATTTGTACCATAATTTGTACAGCTGTCTGAAGTAAAAAAGGCCCCACATCGCTGATCCGCTAATAGCTCCTATCTTCATGCCTGAGGAGGACAAGGAAGAGGGGATATCCAGACTAAAAGAGGGCTATAGCCAGGCTGGGGAATTGAAAAGCCCCTTTGATGTTTTTGAAACTAAATAAAATAACTCAGAGATTTGCTGGCAAAGCTAAATGTGGGCTAGCCAGCCAGCAAAGATGTTGTAGATTGCTCATGTAGCTACTTCAAATAAGATTCACAAAGTTGAGAATGGCAGTATTTTAAAGGTTCGTTCCTCAGCAAGCACTACCCACTTACTGTTCACAACATAACAATTTCGAATAACACAGACAGAGAACTACCAAGCAAACAACCTTGTTTTCACCCCCAATGACATCTCATTGTTAATTCTGCAAATCAATAACTGGAGGATGGATGGACATAACCAACAATGAAAAACACCTTATCAATAGCCAATCAGTAAGCATAAATATCCCATTAATTGCTATTTTTCCCAATAAGCTATTAGCTTGATCCCAGCACCTCTCTGGGGTTATAACTTTAGCATCAGTGATTGCAGTCTGCATGGCTTTATGTTCCCTCATTCTATCTGCTCACCCAGCTATGAAAATGCTTTAAGTCCCGACTCGTGAGTGGCGCCAGCTAGCTGGCTCATTCTTTTGTTTGGCGAAAGCTTACTGTGTGAAAACGGCCGGAGGTATGTTCGAATCTGGCCATTAGTTACAGATGATGGGTCTATCCAACAGAGTCCAGCCTACTGCTGACCCCTCAAAGCAGACCTGCGGGGGCTTAGCTTCTGTTGTTTTGTCTGACTGAACAGCGTGAAAATACTTGTAGGCTATAGGCTCTGGGTTGTTGGTGTTCAGTGGTTGGAGCTGCTATTGTTTCAGTACCAGTTTCGAATTGGGATTGTGTTTTGTGGTAGATACTACTGTAGATAAAAGACTGAATATAAACGGTCTGGACAGAAATTATTGGCACACAATACTGATGAGCAAATAGAAGACTGCAAAGAGGTACAAAGAGATACTGAGCTATATCGCATGCAACAGTATTTGTCCTTCTCTGCCCTAAATATGAATTTTTGATTAATTTCATATTGTGTTAGGATGGAAATCTCATGGTTCATTCTCATGGCTTTACAGTTTTGGACCCTTTTTCCAACATTTAATAAACAGAAAATTCTTCCCAAAAACTATAGGAGTTGGTTAGTTTGGAAGTGCATTCCCTGTTTACCAGAGACACACAATAAGCTACATTTAACAGAAGTTGATGACAGAGAATAAACTTGTGTTTTGGATTAACAAGTAATACAAGTAATGGAAGTTATTTTTGCTTGTTTTTGTCAACGGTGCCAAACATTTTGTATCTAGCACCTTGTCGGACAAAGTAGCAATTATAGACGCAGCAGCTATAAACAACTCAAAATCTGAGAAAACCAAGAGTTTCAAATAGGAACATTTTAGCATTCTGGCACATACCCAGAGAGACAGGCAGAGATGTGGCATTCAGGCATTATTTTGGTAGGGTGTTGATATTTGTGATTGAGGTGAGGTGAGTGACACCTCCAGTGCGCTCAAAACAGCCAAGGTCAGTACAGCAAAGCTAGCAGTTGTTGTTTTTGTTTCCTCCTGAGAGTGTCTGTGGTCAGAATGGTATGTTTGTCAACTGGTAGTCTGTCTGTAAGAGGGCATTTGGCTTCTCATCCAAAAAAGACCAAAGCATCCTTCATCAACCCAATGCTATTTATTGTGTTGTTGCAGTCTTGTACACAATGATTGAACACCACTTAAGTAGATCATTCATTTTTATTGTCTCAATATATTTTAGTTGACATGATTGAAAGTGTTTTAAATCAAATATTTTCAAGTTTCCTTTAATATTTCTTCTGGTCTTTTATTTTTTTCGAGTCATACCTGATTGCATTTACCTCTCTGTGTTAAGAGCATTTTCCACAGTATATCAATAGTGAACAGATAACAGTCAGACATACCAACACCACCCAGCTAAATATACACACCATTATCAGCTGAAATAACGTAGCTGATGCCTGTGATGTTGTGCTGTAAAAGCTAGCTGTGGCTAAAGATAATGGTTGTTTTCAAAGAGAACCATAGATGACTGTTTCTTTTGGCCCATTTCCTCACTTAATTAATTGTAAGGATAATATAGGTTCTTCAAAAAAATAAATAAAGCTATTGTATTAGATTGGGTGGAATGAAATGTAGTTTAGTTCCAACAGAAAAGAGACACAATGTTATCCATCAAACTATAATCAATCACTTTATATCTGTTTTGCAGATGACAGGAGGCGTCTGGAGTTGAGTTACACAGACACTCTGTCAAGGCAAGGCAGGGACAGAGAGAGGAAGTCCACCTCCAACTCAGTAAGAGACAGATCAGCTCTCTACCTATCAAGAGTAGCAGCTGCCGAATACCCAGGAAGCCTCACACACACAGTGAGTGACTAGCATTCCTCTGATTCTTCTGTGCGCACACGCAAGCACGCACACGCACACGCACACGCACACGCACACGCACACACACACACACACAATTACACTCCACATAAGGGGACGTACCTTAAATTACCTCAAATTTGCCTTTAACCTAACAACCCACCAAATATGCTATTTAGTAAAATGTTTACTGTAAATGAACTGTTTAAGCCTTTGATATGAATTTTATGAATTCTAAATACAATTGCTTTGTTTCCATTCAACAGGAACCAAGCAGTTACTCAGGAAAGAAGACTAAAGCCAGCAAGGTATAATACACCCAGCAGTCAATCTAACAGTGTGGGAGTGATTGGTGTAAAAGAATAGTAATAACAACATTTAATTCAGAACTGATGGACAGATGGTTTATGCTTAAAGGGGCACTTTGTATAATGTATTCTCCACGTGGAAACTTGGTGAATTTCAACAACAACAAATCAGTTTTAAACCAAATTAATATCTTATCAAATGTTTTATGACATTCTATGTTTTGCTATATTGATAACATATCATACATTTAGCAAATTCAAAAATTGGAGCATAACGTATCATAATAATTATGATGTAAGTACACTACATTACGTTTATCCCGTGAGACCGGTAGAGCTCATAACTTTTGCTTCCTCATTCAGTGGCCGGCTTACAAAAGCTGGAAAAACTATATTTGGCCCAGTGATTCCCTACACTACACATAATTGCTTGTTTTGTCATTTGTATAGAAATGTTTTGAACTGTGTAGATGTTTAGTAATAAGAAAGAAAGTATTTAGCTTCTTTTACTCTTTCTCATTGGGATCCCACCGTTATTTTCTCTGATGATCAATTGAAATTCGGAATTTCAGGCGGCACTTTCTCTAGCACTGAACTAAATTTCTGGTGACTCAATATTTTCAAAAAACCATTGACTGTTACTGCAGATATATTATAGAAATTATCTTAAATAACAATGCAAAAAGCATTCCTATTGCCCTTTAAATAATAGGGATGATTTTGCTCACAAAACAACAAAAAAGGTCAAATGCAGCAGTTTGTCAAATTCGAATGCATAAGCTAACCACATGAATACCTTAAGGCAGTAGCCAAACAAGGAGGCAGTAATGTGCACACGTCACACTATGTTTTCCTGGACACAACTACATTCAGAAGTAAGACATACAAGGATTTGGTCTGTCGTTGATGTAATTTGTCTCCCTTCTTACTTGTTGGTACAAAAGAGGAACAAAAGAATAAAGCCCCACTTGTGTCATGCCACATCATACTGAGGCCACTTACTGAAATTCCCAATGATCATAATCAATATTTCAGGAACGTCATAACTACCAGGGGGTGGGCCTTTCCTCTTAGTGCTCCACGTCCCCACAAGCAATGGAGATGCCGATGATGTGACAGATTTGTGTCATAATACCTTGTGTGCAATACTTCTTAAAAACCTGCCTAAAATAGACATTTTTCTTAATACATTTATTGTGTGACCGTTTAGTGTATGCCCTATGTTTCCACTTCGGCTGTTGCTTTTTAACAGTAAACGTGAAAATTTACATTTAAGTACATCAGGCAATAGATAATGTTAGAATTAGACTGGAGAGCCCCTTTAAGGTATAAGTATTAGTGCTGATCTACTAACTCGTGTGAAGTTCGGCTAACCTTGGCTTGAGTGAAGATGGTTTGCTGTGAAAGACATCTAGCAAGCACTGAGCAAGGTAACGTATGGCTTCAATTTGCTTTGTGCATGGCTACCTAACATTTTCTAGTACCTAATTAATACTATTCTCTAACTAATTGAATACTGAATACAATAACACAAAACCCCTCCTCTTTCTCTATTACTTCCAAGATGGCCAACGTAGGCAGACAAATCAGAGTTTCAGAGGCATGTCACGAGGAAGTTGACCTGCCTTTGCCCCCCCCCATACCCCCCAAACCTCAGTTCTATGAAGAGTCCCCTGCTGGAAGCAGCCCCAACCAAGCCTTCCTCCCAATTCCCCCACCAAAGGAAACCTTTTCAATGTTCTACCAGCAGCGACAAAAGAATGAGCTGAAGAGGCTTTTCAAACACATCCACCCGGGCCTAAGGGATAACATAAATGACGTCGTAGATGATGAACTGGTTGAAGTGATGCAGTCCGAAGGCACCCAGACTGCTGCAGATGCAGGCTATCAAGGTGAGGTCCAGTCCATGAGATGGATATTTGAGAACTGGACACTGGACAACATTGGAGACCACCCCCATATGACCAAGAAGCTGCTGGACGAAGAGAGCCTTCAAGGCGGAGATGTTCGAGGAACCTCGTCCATGTTTGAGCACTGCATGGTGGATGACACTCCACAGACTGTCCAACGGCAGAGCTCAGTCCGAGGTGATGTCAGAACATCCACATGGCTGTTTGAGACCCAACCCATAGATTCACTGAACAGAATCAATCAAGAGGAGGGCGAACTGGTCGAGGCCGTGCTCAAGGAACCAATCCAGATTGGAGATGTGAAAGGGGCTCGGCTGCTCTTTGAGACCAAGCCGCTGGATGCTTTAGGCCGCTGTAGCTCTGTGGAGGACCAGAGATTTCTTAAGTTGAAGTCAGAGCTCGAGGAGCAGAAGGGAGATGTGAGGAAGACAGTGAAACTCTTCCAGGCAGATCCTTGTTGCGCCCTCAGAGACACAAGTGGCAACATACATGAGATCAGGTCTATCTGCAGGGAGGAGATCATGAGCAGCAACATTAGCACAGCACGCTGGCTCTTTGAAACTAAACCTGTAGATGTCATCAACAAGGGGACCTCCGGAATGCAGATTATCCGGGGGATATCACTTGAAGAACTACAGAAAGGAGGTGTGGAAAGAAAGAGGTGGATGTTTGAGACTCAGCCAATAAATGCTATACAGGAAGATGGAATCGATGAAGACAGGTTTCAGGGGACAGTGGTTGACGTTGTGCCTGATGCTGATGTTGGGACCAAACTAAAGCTATTCGAGACTCAGCCATTGGCATCACTGAAAGGACAGACAACAGAAGGAGCTCAGGAGAAAGAAGAGATTTTGGGCGGGGGTGTAAAATCCTCCCTTTGGTTATTTGAAACTCAACCCACGGAGACTCTTAAGGACAGATACGAAGTGGGGCATTTGAAGAAAGTCACCCTCTCTACTAATGAAGAAGTGGAGGTAAAAGGCAAAAAGGATATGTTTGAAAACTACAAGTTTAGAAAAGACACCTCAGTCGGAGCTGTAAAAAACACAATCTGCAAAGATCAAGGGATAGAGAAGGGTGACGTCAAATTGTATAAGCACCTCTTTGAAACAATCCCCCTTTGCAACATCACCCAATCAAAGGAGGAAGTGCTAAATGAAAAGACTGAAAAGGACATCACTGCAGGAGATGTGAAAGGAAACCGCACACTCTTTGAGGAGACACCCTTATATGCTATTAAAGACTGCTCAGGGAACTTCCATGAAGTCACAACAGTCAGCCGAGAGGAGTCCATCAAAGGAAACGTCCAAAACTACAAGTGGATGTTTGAGACCAAGCCTATTGACCAGTTTGACGAGGGAAAAAATAATGTTGAGGTTATTAAAGGAATCACCAGGCAGGAGGATAGATCAGGAGATGTTAAGATGGCCAAATGGCTCTTCGAGACACAGACAATAGATGGTATCCATTCTAAGTTCAACATGTCAGATCAGCAGAATTCCACAGAGAAACAGGAGCAACCTAGGAAAGGCAATGTGAAGACATGTAAGTGGCTCTTTGAGACCCAGCCTATGGACATTCTGTATGACAAGTCAGAAAATATCCCAGATAAAGAAGAAGCAATAGAAAATCCAAGTGTAAAGTCTGTGACTTGGCTTTTTGAATCACAGCCTCTGGATAGCATTAAAGATAGTGAAGAGCAAAGTTTAAAGCTATACAGTACCATTTCAGATGGTGTCATGTCTGAGGTTGGTGTGAAAACAGTGAAGCACCTTTTCGAGACAGAGACTTTAGATAGAATAAGGAAGGACACAGACACAAAACATGATGTTAGATATGTCAGTGAAGTGCATGTTCAGTCTGGTGATGTCTCTCGGGTCAAAGAGATTTTTGAGACAAAGTCCTTAGACGAAATAGGTTTTGAGTCTATAAAAGTATGTGAAGATGAAAGTATTCAGAAAGGAGCAGTACGAAAATGTACTTGGCTTTTTGAGAACCGTCCTATTAATCAGATAAATGATAAGGAGGAAAATGATACAATCATTCAATGTGTTAATGACGTGGAGGGTGGTGATGTCCACAACAAGAAGTTTATTTTCGAGACATTCTCTTTAGACAAGATCCACGATGAAGATGAACCTTTGGAGCACAAGTTGGAATCTGTGGAAAAGCCTCCGGGCAACGTCAATGTCAAATCCAGCACAATGCTCTTTGAGTCCCAGCCACTCTATGCCTTAAGAGACAAGGAAGGGCATTTCCATGAAGTTACCACAGTACAGAAGGAGGAGGTGATGAGTGGGGACGTGAGAGGAGCCCGTTGGATGTTCGAAACAAAGCCCCTTGACACAATCAAGGCAGAGAAGGAGATCTATGTGATCCGAGCGGTCACTCAGGAAGATGTCAAAAAGGGTGACGTCAAGTCAGCCAGGTGGAAATTTGAGACACAGCCTCTGGACGCCCTCACAGTTAAGGAGGAACAAGAACAACCCTCTGCGAAGGTTGTTGAAGACTTTGGGAACTGTAATGTAAAGCTCAACAAACAGCTCTTTGAGTCTGATCAGTCAGCCAACAAGAAGTTTGTAAGGATGGTCAGTGTGACAGACGTTCAGCAAGGGGATGTCAGAACATCTACTTGGCTCTTTGAGAACCAGCCGATAGACTGCCTTAAGGGAGAGCCAGAAGAAAAGGGACCTGTTCAGACGGTCCAGAGAGAAGATAACCAAAAAGGAGAGGTGAAACGCTGTACCTGGCTGTTTGAATCCCAGCCACTGGACAAAATAAAGGAATCAGAATCCAATACCAATGCAGCACAGGTCATTGAGGAGGAGATCCCAAAAACATACGTGAAGAGCACAACTTGGCTTTTCGAGACAACACCCATAGACAAAATCATTGCACTTGATAGTGTGGGAGAAACTCTCTCCCGTCTGCATCAACTAGAATTCCTCCACTCAAGTGGCATTCTTATAGAGTCAAATGACATCACAAATGTTAACATGGTGAAATACCATTTTGTCAAAACCAAGGGAGCACAAATTCAGAAAGAAGAGATTGTTGAAGGAAACCTCAAAAACATTATGTTACAATTATTATCCAGACCAACCCTGAAACCCCAGATTACTCTTCTGAAAGAGGTAGAACAGGATAAAGTTCACAGAACAGTATTTGAAATACCAATCAATCAGCCAGCATCAACAACCCAAGACAAAGATGATATGGTACAGAAAATTGATCAAGTCGTTGAAAGCTTGCTTGATCAAAATAAGCTGGTGAAGAAGGGAATAATCATGCAGGAGTCTGAGGGAGGTCATGCAGAAATGACCGTCTACTCGCTTCTCTGTCAATCCAAAATGGAGTGCCAAGACATTACAAAGGGAGACGTGAAGTCAACCATTGGCAGCCTTTTAGCCAGCGCCAACAACCCTAGGACCTCTGCTTCATGTACACTAGATGAGAATGAAAAAGGCAACGTCCACCTATACAGGAGCTGCATTGAGAAAGGAGATCTGCAAAAACTGAAAAGCCTTCAAACAGAGCAATCTGAAATCGATGAGCTTCACCTCACAACGAAGGAACCGATTGAGATTGTGCAAGGAGATGTAAAGGAAGCAAAGAAGAGTCTACAAAAACAGAAGGATCAAGTTGAACGCACAATTTCAGATGTCTTGCCAGGGGACGTGAAGAATACCAAAAGAGTCTTCTCAACAGAGGGCTCAATTGACATTAATGTTGAAAACTGCATTCCTAAAGAAGAGATTATCCGTGGGGACATTTCCACAGCTAAGCAACAACTTGCTTTAAAACTGACAGTCTCCGTGGAAAAGGAGGAAATTGTAGCAGGCGACATCAAAGCTACTTTGCAGTCTTTAGAAAGGGCAAAGCAACAGAGCATGCATGTAGAGCGTGAGGTCATCACCCCAGGAACCATTTATGACATGGACCTAGCAACGCAGGGTCCAGACTCAGAAGGAAATCAGGCGCAGAAGGAGGAAATTGTATCAGGAGATGTGAAGGCAGCAAAGCAGTCACTAGAGATGGCAAAGAATCAGAGCGTGCGTCTGGACCGCGATATCATCGTCCCAGGCAAAATATACAACGTAAGTGTCTCATCTGAAGAACTGAGCTCCACGACAGTGAGGCAATCAGCATCTTCGTCAGCCACCAGAAGCCATCGGATTACAACGACTTTTCAAAAGGTCAGTGACACAGAGAGAGAACAGGAAACAATTGAAAATTGCCAAAAGGGCTTCGTTTCAAGGAATGCAGATGTAATGCTTGTTAGCAGAGCCAGTTCACCGCCAGCAGTCTCTTGCAGCAGCACACAAACCCACCCTTACGTAAACTTAGAGTTCGATGAGGTTGAGAGGAAAGAGGCAGAAGTCACAGAAGTGGTAAGAGGAGATGTTAAAGCTGCTATTAGGTCTCTGAACAGTACTGCAAAAGAAAGCAGATCCCAAGTAGACAGACAGGACCTTGTAAGAGGTAACATGCAGATGGCTCTGCAATCTCTTGAGAGATCCAGTATAAATGTGTCCAAAGGGGACTATAAAGCTGCCATGATATACAGAAATTCAGGTAATGCAGGGAGAAATAGAAAGAACGTTTCAGAGACTGTGAAAAAGCAGGGTATTGTAGTTTTTATGCCTCCATCTGACTGTGAATTGTCTCCTTCGGTTTCAGTAACCCTTGGCAAACCACCAGGCATCACAGCACAGACTTCAGGACCTTTCACTCTTACAGAACATGATGAAAACTGTAAAACTTCCCCAAAAGATGCCCTAAGACCACCTCCGCTTCCCCCCAAAGTAAATGAAAAGTCACAAGACTTGAAGCCGGCTCTACCACCAAAACCAAAACGGTTGCAACAAACTCACAGTGATGCAACACAGACTACTCCTCCTCCACCAAAAACACAGAGTTTGATTCCATGCGAACAGCAGATCCCAGTTATTCCACCCAAAATGAAACAAGGATACCCATGCCCCCCTTCTCTGCTTCATAAACATTTACAAAATAGACAACAAACCACAAAGGATTCCCAGCTCATACTGCCTTCCAAGGAAAAAACAAATGGGAAATTTTATAAAATCCCAGCTGATGTGAAAAAGGTAGTTCAGCCATTGCAAACAAAGGAACATAAAAACACTGGAACCACATTGTATAATCAAAACATTGCAGTAAATCAAAGTTCTACTACTAGAAACGGCACTGAACATGAGATGGACAGAAACGTGATGCAGAAAATCAATGCAGCAGAAGAAATCCGTATGTGCATGCAGAGCTATGAAGATGATAAAAATGAACAGCAAGATATTAACATGGAGTTTCAAGTAGCACTCCAAAACTTTGAGGGGAAAGAGAAGAATGTAGTGGAAAATGCACATATACTACCCAAGAAGATCAATTTGGTTCCGGAGAAGGGCTGCCATGATGAACAGTCTACCAAAACCACCACCACCCACCAGGATAGACCAGCTAATTACCATAAGTTCAGTAATATGGATCTCCAAGAATCCTCCTACCCAATCACAACTGAGGAACTTCCCATCACCGAACAGAACAAGCAGCAAAAAGGAAAATACAAAACAGGTAGCGAGGAGAAAGATCAAAATCCTATGAACAACGTGGTTCTGAGGAAAAAGAAAGTAAAAAAGGAGACAGAGGACGAACGACTCCAGAGGCTGTCTGTCCACAAAGACGAGATCATGAGAGGAAATGTAAAGGGAGCAATGGAGATTTTTGAGAATCTGAGGAAACGAGAGGAACTCAAGACAATTCTTTCTCAAGTTCAAGAAATAGAGGGAGAGACCAGCAAAGTGGATGTCAGTGCTTTAAAGACTTTATTTGAGAATGTACCTGCATGGATAGCCATGCCTTGTAAACATACAAAGAAAAGTCACACAAAAGGGGAAAAGAAGGTTGAAACAGAGTCAGCGAGCGATGAGGAAAGAGGAACTTCAGTAGAGACTGTGTATGGAGACCTAGAAAAGGCAAGCAAAGAGATATTGCATTTGAAAGAACAGACCTTAGCTAAACTCATTGAAATAGAAGAGGCAATTAAAAAAGCTTTATATTCTGTATCCAATTTAAAATCTGAGGCTGATATTGCAGGCTTATCAGGACTTTTTAACGAATCCTTGCAGTCTGAGCAAAGCTATCAACCCGCCAACAACATAAGAAAGATCTGTATTGTATCCAGCAAGGCCAGTTTGGCCAAAACTAAAGAAGGTAAGGAGACATCTGAGGTAAAGACGAATGATGCATCGGGATCGACGGAAATATCAGAGCGTGCGTCACTCTCTCCAGCACTTGAGAAGCCTCAAATCAAACAATGCTATGTCTTGCCATCCTCTCCATCGTTCATCTCAATTCACTCTGCTGCTAGAAAACCTGCCACTAAGCCACAACAACAGTTCTCAACATTCAAGCCCAATCCAGAGGGGTGTCCTTGCCCAAACTATCATGGAGCCGACGGTGACCTGGGACAACGACCCACTTCGGAGTCCCCAAACCACTTCAACAGTCCTGTTATTCCAAAGCGGAAAGTGAGCATATTGGAGGTGCAAACTGTTCCTGAGACTGTTCCTGCTGGAATCTTTGGCACAAAGACAGTTAGTGAGAAGTACGAAGAGACAGACTGCTTCGGCAATACATTTGTTTCGTCAACAACTTCAACATTTGTTACCAAACAGTCAGAGAACTTTGGGGTGGTCACCAGTCCAACAAGATATGAAGTTGTGACATCCCCTCTCATGCGAAGGTCTGGTTGTCCCTTTTCCGAAAAGGCTCAGTCCAATACCAAAGAAAGTGGTACAGTCTTTGTTACATTTGGCCAACCAAAGGCTGGAAAACAATGAAATGGCACATTATTATTGTCTGAGTTAAAAAAATTATTCCTTCTATGTATTGTGAACCACATTTTGTATTCAGTATGACCTATTGTGTTAATTATGTCATATAAATATTTCTTGTTAACTGCAGATAGTGTTATCATAATTATTAAAAAGATTTTAATAACTAACAGTATTGATGTCATGTATTTTTGGGGACTTTTTCTACTGTAAAAAATTATTTTACTAATTGCAAAAGGTCAGATATATTTAGTAAATTACAATATAAATGTTATTATCAATTATTATGTTTTTGTTCAAGGTGCACTTCCATCAATAATCAAATTTTAGTAAGCAACCATTGACGATAATAACAGAAAAAGAAATACAACTTGAACTTTTGTGAACTACCAGTACCAGTCAAAAGTTTGGACATGCTTACCCATTCATGTGAAATGTCCAAACCTTTGACTGGTACTGCATATTCTGAACACTTTATATATGTACTCTATATTTACATTAAGTGAAAATCTGTATTAATACATGGGATTGCAAAACACTAATAATGACACTGTTACAATCATCATAGTTTCAGTCACTGGCAAAGGAGATGTGCTCTGCATGCCTGACACCTGTCTACCCTATGGAGAAAATGGTGGCCAACAAACTTGTGCTTCACAACAACTGCTTCTGTTGCAAGCACTGTAAAAAGAAGCTCAGGTGAGGTCTCCTGCAATACTGGCATTTCAAATGAAAATCAATCAATCAATCAAAAGATCAAGAAGGATCAATTATAGTAATTAGAAATAACATTTTAAAAGAAATTACCAATTTAATCAAACAAACCAAATCAAATTATCTATTCAGTATTTGTAGGGTTGGCTATGGATTTGACTTTTTTTGTATCTTTAGTCAGCCGCACCAAAAGATTTGGAGCTTCTTGGTACATGCAATGTGCTATAAGAACTTAACCAGATACATTAAGCTCTCCAGTTCTGTGATGAAACAAACATGTGTCTATGTCCAAATATTATGGCTTATGAAAATGATACTGTAACACAAAAAAGAAATCACATTCACTCCTATGTATTTTGAATAGTGGCTTGAATTTTAAAGTTGTGGCCATATGAAAAAGAAAGAAAGCCATAATATATACTGTATGCAGAATAATGAGATCATTATATGATATTATATGAAAGCTTTGAAAAACTCCAGATCTTTTAGTCTGGCAGACTTTTAGTCTGATCCTCAGCCACTTCAGTGTTTAAAAGTCCTACAAACATTATTACCTAATGTTTTGATTTTTTTTTCAGCATTTGCAACTATTCAGCTCTTTACGGGGAATTCTACTGCATTTTCCACTATAAGCAGCTTTTTAAAAGAAAGGGAAATTATGATGAAGGCTTTGGGCACGAGCAGCACAAAAATCGTTGGCTTCCAAAGCCCAAAGAACCGGAACAAGATTACAAGAATGACAAGAAGACAACCAAAGTTTCTACACTTTCTAAAAGCTCTAAAGCTAACATGCCATTTGATGTTGTTATTGATGGTTTAGCAGAGCCCTCCACTAATATATTATATGTAACTCACAAGTCAGTCGGAAGCCCTATAGGTAACATTAGTCCAGATAGGAGTTATAAGCAGAAGCTTAGTTGGCCACCAGAGAAGAAAGGGAAAGTCGTTAGTTGTCCAAGTGTGCAACAGGTTATCACCCTAAAGACACCAAGAATAAATTGGCAAACTGACAAATCAACACAAGAAAATGCGATAATAAATACAGGCACAAAAACCAGAGCTGTTAAAAATACCCAAAATACTAGCCAGGTTGAAATAAGAAAAGAGGTGCTTTCACATCAGTACTGGATGCAATCTAATAATAATATAACTCCAAGAAGAACAGAAATAGTGAAAGCAGATCTGCTTGACTCATTTGAGACACCTAATTCCGAGAAGGCCAGACCGTGGAGTGTTTCATCCAAAAGAGTCCTCTTCCAACAAGATAGTGTGACAACTCTGCAAAGAGGAGGTGCCACATCTTGTACAATTGCCACGAAACAGAACACAGAACAGGTAAAGTCAGCACCATCTGCAATGAAGAATAACAATTCAGTTTCTGATGAGAAGACCAATTCTAAAGGCAAAATTAAGAAGTCTGTTCGCTTTTCACCAACTCTCAGTGATAATCTGAATACACTTCCCAGCGTCTCTACCTTAGAGTTGAGCTCAGGGTTGGAAAATAATGATCAACGTGCCAATGATTCTGTAGAGAGCAGAGATAATGGTACAGAAATAAAGCAATTCCAATTGTTAGCTGAGGCAGAGGAAATAAATATACAAAGTAAGGACACTCTTAATATCTATGAATATAATAGCCACAAGAACATTCAAAACTCATTTCATGACAAGTCTCATGAGAAAATAGAAGAACTGAATAAGAAACCTCTTGAAGGTTCTCAAGCATCCATTGAAGAAAATGTGGATATTGGTCAGGAGAGCACATATTTTGAGGTTCCAGAGGCTGTGACATTGGATGCTGTTGAATCAAATGTTTCCCAAATAAACAATTGTTCAACTGCTGAGTTAAAAACAGTGAATGTCCCAGAACCTGCAGAGAACATAAAAATTGGGGAAGGACAATTGGAACAATCTCATTCCATGGATCAAACCATAAAGGAAAGTGAGCCGGACCGCAAAGAAAATAATCTTGCAAATAACGATAATCAAGTAGATTGCAATGATCAAGGGAAACAGGATAATATAGCTGATAAGCCACAGGGTGTAAAGAGATCTAACTCTCTAAAGGCCTTTGTCAAGCAGAATGAGAAGACACCAATGAAAAAAGGAGGCTCATGGTCTAATCGGAAAAGTCCTTTGTCGAAACTTTTCATATCAGGTGGAAATGAAAAAAACAATAAGACTGAAGCTGACATTAAGAAACCAGACACAAAACCCAGGAGCATCTTAGGAAAACTGTTTCAATCATCACTAGATAAAGGACAAGACTCGAAAAATATTCAAGACAACAAAACAGATATCCAAGATGAAGAGAAAAAAACTTTGCCTCTTCCAACATATAACAACCTTGTTGGAGACATGAAAAACAAGGTTTTTGAGAAAGAAAATGAGAGTGGTGACCAAGCAAAATCCTTAATTTTGGAAGAACCAGAGGGTAGTAGCAATGAAAATTATGTTTCTGCTGATCCCAACATATTCACCAAAGATACAGCAACTGAGTTTACCCTTCCTTTGACAGTCCTTGATTCAACAGGGAACATTCTAGACCCCGCAGAGATGAAATGCATACCTTCTGGAGAGATGAGCTCTGTGGTGGATGCTGAGGAGATCCATTCATTTGGTGATCCAACATCACAGAAAATCGAAGTTGAAAGTCCATCACCGTTCAATAATTATATGGCTGTCTCAAGTGATTTCATTTCCAGTACCTTAGAGATAGACAGCACAGTTCATGAGAAGATGTTAGAGGACTCAACCGATAACAGCAGTGAGGACTTTTTTCTTTCAGATCCCAGATCACTTTGGGTCCCACCTGAAGACCCTTTTGGAAATGGTATTAACTTAGGACTTACTGTTCCATTGTCCAATCAGACACATCCAGACTCTCACAACTTGACAAATCAGATGTTCAGAGCACAAGAAGTAAATGAAATGGACCTCGCTGAAGGAGAGGTTTCTCAAAAACCTCAGAATCCTTTTGAGACACCACAAATTCAAGAGGAGACATTCATTGGTATCGTTAAAGACACGTCATCATCGACAGTCACTCTGAATCATGAATTTCAGATTGCAAACGCTCCTGCTGACACCGTCGGTCTACTCGAGTCTCAACTGCAATCTACAGCAAACCAAGATATTTTTGGGACTGGTGACAAGCTGATAGTTGCTGATAAAGCATGGCAGACTGAGACTCACACCACTGACCAAGAACCCACTAAGACACAGAGTGAAAGTCTTTTTGACTTGAGTACACCGATGTCAGCAGAGGTGATGTCAAACCAAAGTGATGTTGATATATTCGACACAGAGAGTAGCGTTATAATGCCAGTTCAGTTATTAACTTCCAATTTTGGGCAAGATCGAGTTGATCTGCCCTCTGATTCGGCACCTTCCACCTTTTCTGATGACATCTTAGGCATTGGTGATAACTCACTTAGTGGAGACACTCTGATGGAGAATTCCTGTCAAGCCAATTTCAACATCTTCAATGATTTCAAAGGTTTGGATACTTCAGAAACAGCCAACATCCCCGCAGCACCCTGTCCGACCCAGAGTGTCGATGACATCTTTGCATCGGAGCCTGTAATGCTGCCCTCATTTGCAACAAATAACCTTGATCCGTTCATTGATCCATTTCTGGATGCTTTCAGTGAAAACACACAGACAACCACAGTGACGGCACACTCCACTTCTGACAACAGCTGGATGGATGACCTTTTTGGATAATGATGACACTAATTATAATTACAATGACAATTTACACTTTTATAGCACCGTTTCAAATAATTTTTCATTGCATGTGCATAAAAAGAAATCAAGAAGCTCCAATTAGACCAGGCTGGAAATTGAGGCTGATTCCTCCAAGACAGTAAGGGTCAGTTCCTACCTTGAGCTTAGGGAAATGCCCAGGGGATTATCATTGGTATTGTGCCTGCTGGTCTTGTAGAGGGCAAGTTTGGGAACCAGCCTTAACTAGGGTCACTGGCCCTCTTTTTTTCCTCCATTTATTAAATAATCTTCCGGTTCTTCTAATGCTGCTCACTCAAGCAGGTAATTTGGACCAAAATTGGATTCTCAGGCCTTCTACCTGCATTGAGCTTAAAGGCACCTAAGCTGCCACAAGAGAACGTTGAGGCAAGGCAACCTTGCTGAATAACCAGACAATGCTAAACTTCTAGGCTACACACAGGGCACTATATGAACACAGTGTGATTATTCAGTCTTCTGTAAAAAATGTTGGACGGGTCACGTTTCACATATCATTCAGTAAATAAAAGCTTCACAAGTATAATAATTATGCTTCTCAAATCAGTTACAAGTGTATGATGTACGCTATTTTGATAATTATGTATGGCCCATTAAGGATGGAATTCCTTTCAACATAAATTACTCAATCAAATTTGGAGTACCTTTCAGGTATTGATGAAACAACATTATCAATTGTTGGCACAGTAATGTTATAAAATGTATTGCGTGTTATGGTTGAATTGTTTGATTTGGCAATAAATACGTGTCATTTTAACGAATGTCAGTAGTGATGTGTTTCCTGATTTCCTTATAAGGAAAATAAAGGAATATGTTGTCATATTCATATATTGGTTTCATACAAATGCTCTGTTTGAATAGAATCATAATTACAAATACATTACTAACAGACCATACATGTCTCAATCTGTCTTTTCATGGAGAGCTATGGGGCCTATTACAGTATATGATATCAGCACAAAAAAGGCAGAAAAAATCTGATTCTATGTGTTTTAATATCAGGCTTAAAGGCAACAAAGGGTGAACTTTTTGAAATTGAGTGGTGAATTTCCATAACCATTGTATATAAAATGAGTTATTTTCAAATACAATCTCATGTCTGGTAAATATTTGGTGATTTTGCAATGTACAAATTATTCAGCATAATTATGTTCAATTTAAGTATATGGTCAAAATTGCTAAAAACTTGTATAGTGTAAATTCCCAAGAGCTAGACTGAACACGAGACTGTACATGCCTGTTTACAAAAAAGTTGGGACACTGCATAAAATGCAAAAAAACTGAATGCAATGATGTGCAAATCATTTATCCTTAACTTGTAACTGAAAATAGTACAAAGACAACATACCAAATGTTGAAACTGCCCAGCAACACATTTTAAAGATGTTGTGAAGGGGCATGTTTACCAATGTGTTGCATCACCTCTACTTTGAACAACACTGTAAGCATTTGGGAACTAAGGAGACCTATTACTGCAGTTTTGAGAGTGAAATGTTTTCCCATTCTTGCTTGATATAGCATTGCAGCTGCTTAACAATTCAGTTTGTCCTTTGTCATATTTTTCATTTAATAATCATGTTACTGAACTGTTGCCAACTAATCCAATTCGTTGTTAGATGTTCTACAGGTTTATTTGCATTACACAAATTGTGTTGCAAATAAACCACTGTGTTGAAACTGGGAAATAAATTTACAAATAAGACATTACAAGCTCCATATGCCAGGCAATTCTTATTTAGAGAGCCTCAAAAACAAAAAATACAAAGAAAAAGATTTACATAAAAATAATTTTAGAGTTTAGTAGACATTTCAATGTCGCAAGTATCCACTTTACAGTCGGTCTCTTTTTTGATGACAGGCACACTGGTAGTCACATTTCTGCAGGGAAAATATCATATCACATCAATGAAACTTCAAAAGACACCTGAAAGTAATAAATATTCAACTGTACTGTGTTGTGACCTATTTAATTTGCTTCATATATAATCTGTTATAGCTCTATACTTTCTGACCAATGCAAAAGAAATCCCCAGGTCTAATGTGTCTTTCTTCACACGTCCTGTGCTATACCCACCTCCTCTCTGCTTCATCTGTAGAGTCAGGTAGTTCTGTCCGTCTTGTCTCAGGAAGCAGGAAGACCAAAGCCCCACCAGCTAATGAGAGGCTGCTGAACACAATAGTAGGTATGGACCAATGGTACATGGCCAATATGTTGAGCATTGGAGAAAGCATTCCAGAAACTCTAATCGCAATTGAGCCTAAGCCTGTGGCTGTAAGCCTGAATACAGAAAGAGAAACAAAAAAGATTATTATAAAATTCAGCAATAAACAGATATTGACTGACCTTATTTATACATTACTAATGATTTCAGGTGTTACTATACCTCAGTGAGGTAGGAAACAGCTCCTGAATATAGACGTTGCATATCGACCCAGCATTGGTCATGAAAAACCTCCCAGCAGTAGCAAGAGTAGTAATAGCGACAGCATTGTCTGAAAGTTAATATAAGTCTATACACGTGGCATATATACATACAGCTCTTGAGAAAATGTAAACCATCCTTTTCGACTTTTTTGGAAAAAGTTGCAGTGGTCGCTCAGCTGTATATAACATATATATACATTTTACCTGATTAGTCCATTGCCTTAGTTGATTTTCAATGTGTAACGTACATTTCTTAATTATAATTAGGAAAACTGTACCTTCTGGAACAGCCAGGATCAGGATGCAGGTGAGACCACCAGTCAGAAGGATGGACATTAAAGATATCTTCCTCCCAACACATTCTAGTATAAAGATACATAATATAGGACCTGGTATCTCAGTAATTCCAAACATGAGCTGTGTCAAGAAGATGTCCAAGCCAAAGTTCCCAACGTTGAAAGAGAGACAGTAGTAGGAGAGGTTTAATGAGAACCTGAGATTTAAGAGAGACATTGGTTTGTCATGACAGGACTTCGCGCAAGTTGAAAGTTGGCAAACTACGGATAAGAAGTATTAAAATATGCACTGTGGAGTTTTTGTACATCTCCATTACAATGGCTGTGGTTTTTACTATGTCACCTATGTGTGCACTACATTACCCATGGTGTTTTATATTTTACAAATCAAATTAGTAACATACAATGTCACATTAATTTGGCGTAGACAGTGCATCTTTAGGAACGTACCATGCAAGAGAAATTGTTAGGAAATACTTCCTAAGTACAGGTGATCTAAAGAGAACAAGTATGCCTCCCTTCTGTACAACTTTCTTTTCAACAATCTGGAATAGAGAAAATCCTTCTGTTTGTTATTGCACTTTGTGTACATGTTTTTTACCATAATCAATGCAAGAAAGAACTGATGCAAGTAAAAATCTGGATTGTTTTGCTCAATAATAATTTCTTATTCCAACCAAACTTGGAATTATGAACGGTATTTTGAATAAATTATATTTACTGTTTAGTCAGACAAATGTAATGTTTAGAAACACATCAAATCTCTTATAATACCTTCTCTAGCATATCATCTGGAATTGTGTGTTTGTTGATGGCTGCTACTCTAAATATTAACTCTTTAGCTTCTTGTGTTCTACCCCGATCCAATAACCACCTGGCTGATTCCGGAATGAACCTGGAAATACATAACAGACAGTGAAAATCAATAATCACAATAATCATTATAATATTTGGAACCTGCAATTCTGCAAAGGACTTAATCTGTCTGTAATGCTTCTTTTTGGACTTTTTAATGCCTCAGAGGTGTACGTTTTAATAGCTTACTACTAAAACTGATTGTGTCCTTGCAGATTAATACTGTTTTAAAGTTTATGAAAATGATATGATGACACACCATATGTACACAGTAACTACTGCTGTTGGTGCAGCCATGACAAACTGGGCGATTCTCCAGTCCCGGATGTAAAAGATCATGCAAGCTAGGAGGCACTGGCCAACTCCAGCAAATGTCTGACTTAAACAAGATGCATAAGAACGCCTTGTCACTCCAACCCATTCAGTAGCTGTGGAGAGGAGAATGTTACAATGTGATAAAACCTTGTGAACTGCTGACTGGCAAATCATCAACCAAGTTCTGTAATTACAATGTATTATATTAAAGCACACTACTCCACCCTTGAGAAACATTTACACACATTGTCCTGCATCGTTGTGGCATACAAATTATAGGTTTGCAACAGGCACTCGTCAATTATACCATGTTGGCCTGGCATCTCACCGAGATGACAGACTTACCACGGTTGAGAACTCCATTGTCCCCCTCCGAGTTTTATCCAACCACTCTCATATTTTATGTAGCCTGTTCAAAAATACTTCACCTAAAACAATGCAGTTGATTCGAAATCCACCATAAGCGATTCCAACTGCAAACTGGGACGACAGGTACAAACAGAAATTTGGAGACAGACCTGTCGTTACAGTAAAAATAAGCATCATAACCATTGGTATCTGGGTTGCTCGTTTGCGACCAAATCTGGAAAGGAAAAGTTTGTTAAAATAGTTTGAAACTGGTGATGAAAAAAATATACGGGACAAATTATTCAGCACTTCAAGTCCACTCACGATTCAGCAAAAGGTCCAAACAAAAGTGAACCAAGAAGAATGCCAGCCATGAACACAGTTTGCGCAAGTCCAACAACGTTAGCATTGCCACATACAAGATCAAACTGCAACAAAAAAGAAATCTTATAACATATAAGTTCATTGATAAAAATACAATAGTCTTACATGTAACAGAAACACTTATCCTGTCCTACTTACAGATGTGACTATAGTGGCATCATACAGTGTCTGGTCGTACACCCATCCATTCTGGCACTCAGTGGTCTGATTAAGACCATGTTCTCTGATTGTTTCAATGTCCCAGTCAACTGGGGCAAACATCAGGCACATACTATAGGCTCCATCCTGCTGCTGAGGCACAGTCAGATTTAGCTGCTCCTCAGTGCTGAGATTAGACACAGCTCTAAGGATCCAGTCTGTGTTACAGTGGCGCTTAGGGTCTGACTGGATGAAAATCAAACTGGCCAAGTGGAAAGGCAGGATAAGATTTGGGAAGCACAGTCCAAAAATAACAAGTTTCTGAAAAAGTCCAAAGTCTCCAATAGTCCTCAGGATCTCGCCAAAATCTGCCATGTTGATTATACTTAACGTGAATACTTGAAAGAATTGTGTCTCAGAAGCACCTAGAAACAACTGTTTCTGTGTGCTGTCTACAAGTCTTGAAAAAATGTACTAACAACATGCATTGTAAAGTTTCAAACAAACGTACCTTAATTTACTTCATTAAATTGGGTTTTAAAGGTACTGTGCATTTAATCTCAATAAGAATGTATAAGCACTGGTTATAGCCAGAGGTATTTTCAACTGCAGTTTCTTATATAGCCTCAAACTGAATGTTTTGTTATTTTGTTCATTTTATTTGCCTGCCGTAAACTCTAAAACAAAGTCCAAGTAAGACGTTATTGTTGCATAATTTTGCTAAATTATAAAAGCAGGTCAATAACATACTAATAAACATCCTTCAAACGTTTCTATCCTTGGACATTTTCCCAGGGAGAATGAAGATTTATATTAAGCTTCATAAGCCATGGAAAACTGTTCATACTGTTAAAATCTTTGACTTACAATCGTAGCCTGTTGTGTCCTTTCCTTTGGTTAAAGCACAGCTGAGTCATGCAATATCCTTAGGAGTCAATGAACAACTGATGATTCTTTAAATATAATAAAACATTCTTGTCCTGTACAATATCATCATAAAGAATAATTTACTGTAGATGATGCAATACTCGGCAGTTCAGACTGGGTCATTCCAAGATATTTAAATGTTTCCCCTTAAGCCAGTCAAGTTCTGCTTTAGCAGTATACTTAGGGCCATTGTCCAGCTGGAAGCTGAACATCCATCCCAGCCTCAAATCTCTGGGAGACAGAGATCCCTCAGGAATTTCCCTTTCTTTAGCACCATCCATAATTTGTTCAATTCTAACCCGTTTCTTAGACCCTGTTGATAAAAACATCCCCACAGCATGAAGCTGCCACCAACATGCTTTACTGTGGGTATGTTGTTCCCACTGTGATGAGGGGTGTTGGGTTTGTGACCGACATGGCGTTAACCATGACAGCCAAGAGGCTCAATTGTAGTAAATGTCATCTGACAAGGTTACCTTCCTTATGTTTGTGGAGTCTTCCACCTGCGAGTATAAAATGTGTTTGCATCCTTTTTTCTTTAAGCCATGGTGTTTTTCTGGGTATTCTTCTGTGGAATTTGCAGGTTAAAATGGTCCTGTAGACAGATACTCCGTTCTCCTCTTTGCAGCTCCTTCAGGGTAATCTTTGGTCTTTTTGTTATCTTTGAATAATGCCTCTTGCCTGGTCCACAGGTTTTGGTGGGCGGCTCTCTTGGCAGGTTTGTTGTGTTGACATATTCTGTCAATTTTTTAATAATGGATTTAATGGTCCTCCGTGAGATGTTCAACATATGAGATCTTTTTTGTAACCCAATGCTGATCTGTACTTCTCCACAACTTCGTCACTGACCAGTTACTGACCTGTTAATGGTGTTGCAGACCCTGGGGACTTTCAGAACAGGTATATATGTACTGAGATTGTGACATTTAGGTGGCACAAAGGTGTACTTTATTTGACTAATCATGTGACTCCTGAAGGTTATTGGTAGCACCAAATCCTAGGGGCTTCATAACAATGGGGGTGAATACAAATGCATGCAACACTTTTCTGGGGGTTTTTTGGTAACAAGTAATTTTTTTAATTTCACTTCACCAAATATGACTTTTTTGTTTATGTCGATTACATGAAATACAAATGTAAATCCATAAAAATTGTAGGTTGACATGCAACAAAATAGTAAAAACTATTGCATTAAGACTTCAAGTCCTAAAAGTGCTTCTGTAGATGCTCTGCATTACATTATTAGATTAATAACATTTTAACTAATTATAGTAACTGTCACATACTCATTCATGTTTATATCTTAATTTGTACTATTGTACACATGTGCTATTTAGGCACCAGTTACCTTTACACTATTTACATTTAGATTGTTCTAATGATTGCAAGTCCCACAGCCGTGTCTTTGTGTACCGTCTTTTCTCAGTGGTAAGCAAACAGTTAGCATGAGTAGAAAAGAAAAGAGTAGAAGGTAATAGGAGTAGAAGGCGGAGACACTTGGGAAAGCTCTGAAATGGCCAGCCAGATCATGTCACAGTGAGGTGGGGGGGTCAAGATCCAGAGGGACCCCCTGAATCACTGTTGGGCATTAAGGGAGAAATATGGGGATGAATAGGGCATAAGAACAGCCACATGTCATAGACAAATCACAGACATTTGGTTACATATGAGGACCTTATGAACTGATATCTACTATAATGACATACTGTATGACCCAATAGGCAGTAAGAGGTGGAGGGATTGTGATTTGGGCAATGTTCTGCTGGGAAACCCTGGGTCAAGGCATTCATGTGGATGTCAGTTTGACATATGCCACCTACCTGAACATCATTGCAGACCAGGAACACCCCTTTATGACAATGGTACTCCCTGATAGCAGTGGCCTTTTTCAAGCAGTGTAATGCACCCTGCCACACAGCACACATTCTTCGGGAACGGTTTTAGGAACATGATAGAGTTCTAAGTGTTGCTCTGTCCTCCACATTGCCCAGATCTCAATCCTAATGAGCATCTGTGGGATGTGCTGGACGAACTTGTAGGATCTACTGCTACTAAACCGTACAAACCTACACCGTTGCAAGTGACACAATGTTCTCGCTAATCGGTGTATAACCACTGATGTGGTTCCCACGAGTGACTGAAAGCGTGCAGCAAAGCAAAATCAGCTGCTCTGCTCTTAGCCGTCTAGCGTCAGAGAATGTTTTTATGAGATAACTGCGCGTCGTTGCTATTCCCAAAACCTACCAAAAAAGGACCTCGTTTGTAACCTACCAAAAAGGACCTCGTCTTTTTCCTCCTTTGGGTTTTTTTAACGGCTAACTGGCATACATTGCACTAGTCAACGTGGTAATGTCAAGCCAAACAGAAGCAGCCTACCAAGCTTTCTAATCATTTTTGCAGCCTGCAATGTAAAGACAAAAGTTAATGCTCACGCGTGTTTCTTTCACGCGTGCTGCTTCGATACTGCCGGTATAAACGTTGCCTTGTGTACAGTAGGCTACTTGAGTCAGTCGGCGTGGTATTATATATATATATCTTTTTAGTCGAGATGGAGGTGTTATCGAGGTTTTTAATGTGTTGGTTTTGAGATGTTACCGAACCAAAGTCCTAGTGCTCAATCTCTCCACCAGGTGGCATTGTCTGCTGGACTGTAACCATTGCATTGAAATGCAGTGATATTAGACATCTGACAGAATCTAATAAAGATGAGGTCAAGCACACTGACCTGTATTGTGAGGTGTTGGCACAGGATGTCTTTGCACCGGATGAGTTCAAGAGGAAAAAGATTAGGAGTGTGTAAAAAAATCAAATTACAGTTGTATACGTTTGAAGTTGTCAAGTAATAAGAGTGTTGAGCCATCAAAAAGAAAATAGCTAATCAAGGTGCCAAGCCCATTGAAGAAATCTCCAGGGGCATTTAGTGGACAGTTGATAACAACATTATAAAGCTTGAAACGACAAGTGACATTGTCAGCATGGAACTGAAGAGCACATGGACAGACGGAAGAGAAAATCTCTATAGACCAATATGAACATAGCCTTGAAGACAGCAGAATGACAGTTCTACATTCTGTGATATGGCTCCTTTTTTTCTACAGCACTGCTTTTGATCAGCTCATATAAGCTGATCAAACCCCAACCAAATGAAAGTTGTGTTAGTCAACTGTAGTACCAAAACACTTGTCTGCATTTGTTTTCACATGCCAGTCAGCTGGCCTCATGTGGTTTCCCAAATCTTAGGACAGGATTAAAATCAAAAGTGATTCAGTCTGCTAGAACCAAAAATACCTAATCCTGCAACGAGCAAAGTCAAAAACAAGTCAAACATGTTTATTTTCTTTTAATCCATGCACTTTTAAGATTCACAACTGATTTCCCAGCATTGGAGAAAATGACTTGAGGATGCAATTCTTCTGGATACTTAAAAGGTTTGTCTATCCAAACAGTTATTTAACTAGGAGAGCCATCTGTAAGGCCTTGCCACAGAGTTTTACAGGGTCAGGTCAGGTGTAACCAAACTGACTGCACTGGATCAAAAGCACAGCTTTAATTTTTACCATGGGCACCATTTAATTGAATGCTTTTCTGTGGTGCATATAGCTTGTCAGCGGTCAAGCAGGCAGTCTTGGGTGACTGCAAATGGAGGGTAACCTATTCCATCTGTGGTGGGGTCAGTGAGCAATACCGTTAGCAGCAGTGACCCTGGCTAATGGAATTATTACTTGCAATCACTGGTGACAATGAAGGATTTTAAAGAACACAAATTCTTGAAACTTGGGTCAAATCATGTGATTTTATTTAACCTATTCACCCGTTTTAGAAATAGTCAACCAGAATGATTCATTTTAAGGTTTTGTGTAGTGGCAATTCTTTAACTACACATAACATTGATTCCGCATATGAGTTTCCTGACTTGAAGTTATTGTTTAATTGAATTCTAAGGTTTCACAGATATTGTTCAAATAATCAACACATTTGATTTTGATCACTTGCACGTTTTGTGATGATACAGAGAATAACGTCAAATATATATGTTGATTTCAAGTAAACCAACTTCCAACAAATAAAAAATAACAAAATCATAAAAGTTCAATCAGATCCAAGTAAGTGTCATAATAAATACTAATCATTGAAAGAGTTCGCCTTGTGACATATCTACCTGACAACAGTGGCTTTCCAATTGGGTTCACGATAGAGGGATGAGATTAAAACCCAGGAAATTTTGCTATTAGCTCACACATGTCAATCCTGGGTGTCACATTTGTTCATGCTCTTGCCAACTGCATTGTTTGGCATAACAATGAGCATGAGTTGGCATGATAGCACATACTGACTTGACACCCAGGCTAACATTCAACATATTGCTCTGTCTGAATGCAACATATCACAGCTGTGTCATTTTGTCTCGTTAGTTAGCTAGCCCTACTTGAACATTTTGTTGAGGAACATCATTCCAGTTTGTGTTACCTACTATGGGAAACCAACTCTAAATTGGACAGGTTTCAGTGATAAGAAAAATTCCCAATAAAAAAAGCAAAAAAAGTAGCATTTTACTACCAACGCATAGAATGTGTGATAAATCACAAGCCTTTCTGAACTAAAATATGCAAGTTAGTTATCTCTATAATAAGGTGCCAATTCAGCAAATCACATGGCATGATGAGCAACAAAAGTCTGAATTAGTGACTATTACGTAACATATAGAAGGCCAAAAGTGGAAAACCTAAAACAAAAAGAAAATAAAAACAAACAAAAAACCAACCAACCCACCCACCCACCTGCTCACTGTAGTTTATTTTAACCTGTGGAGACACTGGAGCAGCCACTGATCAAGTATCCCAGATGTTTAACTGCCCCAATTCTATGTACAACTAAAAGAGCCTTCTTTCCATAGCAGAAATGCACTCCAGAAAAAGTTTACGCTTTTTTTTTTACTCACACACCTTTGTGAGGGTTTGTTAAAGTAGAAGCATTCCGTGACACCACCAGTCTGACATTATAATGTAACGTACCTTTTTAAATCAATATCCACTACATAGACTGATGTGCAACAGTACCTGAACTAGCTAACGCAGCCCCTGGCACACTGCACAGAAACACACATCCCGACAAACAGACAACATAATGAGGGAGTGACAGTCTATGACTAAGGTGAGTGCGGATGGATTGGACCACAAGACTATGATACAAATGAATGTGTCCATTTGAGAAGAGCCGTACAATGAAAGCTAGGTGGCAGGCGAGAGAACAGAGATCCAGTGGCTGGTGAACCGCTGATTGTTCATGGACATCACAGAGACAAGGTTGCATAGCACCAAGACTAGAATAAATCTTGGTCAATTCATTATTTTACCGTCTTTTCGTAAGAACTCTGGATAATTGTTCAGAACGTTAGCAGATAGGTGTTCAGTAACATTGCTCCCTCTAAATCAAATCTATTTAAAGCAAGGTATGTCTATCACACCCCGTCTGGGATTGCCTGAACAACTAACACCACAGCTTACGCGATGCTCTGTCATGACAGGCTATTAGAGCGCAGGTCAAAAGCTGAGAAACAATGACAGGTCATCTTACGATACACCCATGAGCTTATAACAGCTTATGAAAAACAATGATACACCTAGAAAAGCGTATGAGACACTTCGGAAGGCTAATGTCAATTAAAGTAATGATACATACATTGTTTGAGATGCCAGTTCTGATTCATAATAAGCTATCTGATAGTAGTTGGGTGCTTTCTGTATTTGACTGGGGGTCAATATAGTTGAAGATCAATAGCATCAAGGGAACTCATGTTTCACCAGTGATTCATTCACTTTACTTCTTACATAGATCAATACTATAAGAGATCCTTACTAAATAATGAAGGCCTCATCATTTACACCTCGGGATACAATATGACTGCTTCCCAAACGGCAGCCCATTTCATACATAGTACCCTGGATAAAAGTACTGCACTATATATGAATTAAGGCAGTCACTGGCAGGCAGCCTATATAATCCAGAATAGTGGTGGCTATAACACCACACTCAGTTGTTTGTTGGGTCAGTGGCACGGTTAATTAGGAAAAAAAATAAAGGCATTTAAGTTACTGTTCTCAAAACTGGCAGGAGTTATATCAGAATATGTTTTGAATTGTAGAGCTAAATGTAGAAAACTAAGAAACATTTGTTCTTTTTTTGTCGATGTTGTTGATTGCGATGTCATCCTTTCACGTTGTTGATCGGTCCTGCTGTAAACTCTTTCAAGTGTGATTTCCTGTTCCTGTAATAACTTTTGTTGTCGCCTTGTTGCGCTGGTCCCGTTCTGAGGCCATCCATTTTAACTAACACTGCAGGTTTCAGTAAAGAACCTTACAGGTTGACAAATGCACTGTAGCTCTACTCTTTGGCAGTAGTGGTGTCTTGGAATTTAGAACTATGCTGCTGTGCAATATTGTTTGTTGTCCTTTGTTGATGGAATGTAGAGTTAACTGATGCTGAGCTGAGCAAAACCCATCAGTTTGACATCATCAGGGATCTCTGATTCATCTATGCCAGATGCCTAGGAAACCAAAAAGGATTTAAAAATAATCAATTATAGGTTTGACTGGGTCAGAAACATCTGAAAATTATTAATGACTTACCAGTTTGAAAGTGACATTTTTATTGTTGAGAGGATCATCAACAATCTTCTGCAGATTTGCAGCAACTGGAAAGAACAGAAGTAAAAATCAGGAATCTGAACCCCTTCTAAAACCAGTATAATCTCAAAGAAAGTTGACTAAATCCTCCCCAATTCCAGTGTACAAACCGTCATACATACCATTTTGAAAATACTGCTCAGTAAAATGTCCGTATTAAAGGAACAACTAGTAACACAGAACCATCACCCCTACTGAGAATGCCACAATGCCTTGGTAATCTGTATCTCGCAATGACGTCCCATGCGGCGTAAATAGGCTTGAAATCTGTGTCTAAAAACGTGTTCAGCCAAAGTATCTGAAAATGCACCTCATCTTCTGTTATATTTAACTTACATTTTCCCTAGGCCTTCATCCCATCTCGGCCGGTCTGGATATGTGACACAGCCAATAAGATTTAGACATAACTATACTGTGCATTTAAATTGGGTAAAACGGTGGACATGTTTTACAGCAAATCAAATCTAGAACAGAAAAACACATCGACACCAGTCATCCTATACATAATGTCCAAAGTGGCCATTCTTAGTTTCTAATAATTCACTCTGGCCTGTTATTTTGACTTACAGTGGCTTTGGTCAGGTTACCATAAGACATTTACAGTCCTTCATCCAGAGCCTCAGCCTCACAAATGAGTGCAAATTTTTTGGTGCGTTTTCATGCTGACCAAAGCCAGCCACAAGCCTGGCGCTCCAAACATCATCCGCTGACCTAGTGAGCAGCACAGGATTAGCCTGGGAAAGGGCGTGTCACTGTAGCTCTCTCAAACTCACCGACGACTAAGTCTTTCCCATCAACAAGACCGGCTGACACCAACTCCTGAGACACACCGTCTGCTGAGTCTAAACATGGTTGGGAGGAAAGAGACAAACGGTTTTGGACTCTCCCGCATAGTGACTTCAACCGGATCAAACCAGTCAGCAGTGAAAGGTCAAGTCCACAGCCCACACTTACCTCTACCGGGCATGAACTCAAACCGGATGTCATTCAGTTCTTTCTTCAGGTTCCTGGGAAGACGAGAGAGAGTTAGAACTTGTTAGGACTTGTGAAATAACTACCAGACCACATGAAAGACGCACTCAATCCATGTTTCTTTTGAATAGGCCACCCGGCTATGAGCCGTGCTCCTTTCATGAACCCTGGGGACTAGATCTATCCTAAGCCAGCCAGCCGCCCAAGGGACCAGTAGGCGCCATCCCAGGGAGCACCGCTGTTCCACGGCAGGGTTCCCCCTGCTTAGTGAGCGTCCACCGGCCGAAAAACACACCTCAACCTCAACACCAAACTGATGGGGACTTGTGTGGCAGCTGGGTCCTGGGCTGGCACCTCCCCTTGGGTCAGGGTTGCCTCGCCTGGCTGATCCTTGTCCTGCCCTGCTCCTCCTGGACGGAGCAGACTGGGAGAACCATCCTCTGGAGGGAATATCTGAGGAGGACCAGACCAAGTCTTTGGATAAGTGTCTCTGTTAACTGACTCAACTGTAGATGCGATGCCTTTTTATACCACATTTTCTTAGCCCAGGGTTAAGTCCTGGGCTAGGACCAGTGTGAACGTGGCTATAGATGATTAAGAAATGTCTTATAATGCATTATGACCACACCTGTTACCACATCAACTGAAAATCCATTCATTTTTGGGTGGGAAAGCCGATGAAAGAGCTAGATCACATCTTTGGCAATGATTCTCCTAACACAATTTAATGCAAATTTCATGCAATACTAATCCCATTGTTTCCGCAATTAAAAGATAGAAGGTTTAAGGTGTTCTGATTTTATACCAACACCAGGGCTTACCTCCATGGATCCATCTTTCACTCTGGGAGACTAGAATGGGATACGACACAAATATTAACACAAGTCAGAACATGAAAATAAAGGTTTCCACTTCGCCACACAGAGACCGGTTTGATTGAACATATGATTGATTTGATTTGATTGAGTGTCCTACGTGACATGAAACCACTACAGGACTACAGTAAGCGTACAGTTAGCAGACCTGGGTTAGGAGATACATAAAAAAATGACAATACAGTTCTAGATTTGATTGGGCTAGCCTGGCAATATGAGAACAACGGAATCGTTACTGGTGTGTAGCGATGGGACCCTAAATGGTGTTTCTCCCAGACACAGGTCACACCTAGTCCAGGACGAAAAAATCCTTCTAATAAGGACTCTACATCTCTGGTTTAGGTTTAATCTGGGTCTGAGAAGTGTCTCTATATGTATCTGAACCCAGGTCTGACTGCTGGGCTATGGCTAGGTAAGAGTTACCCGTAGAGCGGCCACTGCTGCCTTGCCCTCCTCACTCTCCATGTCCAGCTCATCATCGCTCCACTCCCACTCCCCGTCCTCGGTCTTATGGAGACGCCCGCTGGAGCCAGGCACGCGACGCACCTAACACCACAACCACACGACCGCAGACACACCTTCAGCATGGCATTTTAGGGTTTTTAGGGAGAACATTACGAGACCAGTACCTTCTGAACACCGACATGTAACATGGCTAAAACCGAAAACATTTCCCTTCCCTACTGAAGGCCTACATTACCCACAACACACAGCAGGAGGCAGTACATGTGATGTGATGTCAATGTCAGCTTCTACACTAATGTGGCTTACTTCTGCTGATATTATTCATGTGTGCTCTACACCACAGGGCATCTCTATTCTAGCGACACGTGGGCCTATAGCACCAAGTCCCGGACACGAGCCCTGGCCCAAGAGGACAGACAGGCTGTCTGGTTAGGATTACACACTGACACAAACAGTATTTAGATCACAGTTATGTCCTTGTTGTTTATAGGGTCACCTGTTTGGGAATCACAATTAGCACTTTGACCAGCACCATGTAGTGAACACACACATGCAAGATTACTCGCGGCCACACACACGCTCACACACACGCTCAGACGCGCACGCACACGCACGCACATGTCCAAAATTTGGACTGGTACTGTTTATAAATGCTTAGCAAGCATTTGGTCAGTTCTGGCAGCTGGGACACAGAATAACATCCACACCGAACTGAACCGTGTCCAACAGATATGACTGTGTTTGAGTGTGTGTGTGTGTGTGTGTGTGTGTG
>JACXGJ010004459.1:0-45276 GCA_016801105.1 Esox niger
GTAGATAACAGTAGTAGTAGATGTCATACCAGGGGGATGTAGATAACAGTAGTAGTAGATGTCATACCAGGGGGATGTAGATAACAGTAGTAGTAGATGTCATACCAGGGGGATGTAGATAACAGTAGTAGTAGATGTCATACCAGGGGGATGTAGATAACAGTAGTAGTAGATGTCATACCAGGGGGATGTAGATAACGCAGCAGGAGGGGATGCGGACATCTAGATGTTCCAGCTCTCTGCGAGCCACGTCTGTCAGGAAGTCTGACAGTCCCATCATCCTCCTCTTTTCTAGCCGACAGAGTGAGAAGAGAGGTGAGACCAACCTAACATATACCTGACCAAACATTCCCACTAACCTAACCAACTTTCATCTAACCTTTAACTAACTGTGTCCAAACACTAACCAGTCACTGATCTAATGAGCACTCACTTTCATCAATAGCAGGGTCCACATTGGGTTTAATGGTGAAACGGTTTTCTGCTAAACTGCTCTCAAAGTCCACCTGCACACACAATAAGATGAGAATGACACACTGACACACCAGCACATGCTTATGTGTGTGTGTTTGTGTCTCTCACCACTCTGCTGATGAGGGAGGCAATGTAGTAGAGGTCATCTGAGAATCCCTCACTGATCTCCTGGAAGAGCTGGACGGACTGAGGCAGGGAGCGCATTGTGTCTCTGATACACACTGCACTGTACACCGTCTACAGACACACACACACACGCACACACAACAGACAATGCAATATACTCTAGAGGTCTAAAACACACTCATACTGTACATACTGTTCACACAAATAAATTCCAACCTTGTAGAGACCCTGCCAGTCTGAGACTTTGGTGTGAGAAAGAGACATCCTGCGCAGAAGAGTCTTCAGCATAAAAACAATTCCACATTGCAGATTTATTAAAGCAAATCCATACTCATTATTGATGTAGCAGATTCAGGGTCAGAAGTTCAAAACGTTACCGGGATGTTCCTGATGTTGCGCAGGGAGGCCTGCAGAGTGCTGAGGGTGTCAGAGTGCCTTGGACAGGAGAAGAATCTCACCACCTCCTGTCTCCTGTTCAACACTGCTAGGTCACGAGTAGGCCTCAGAAACCACTGGCTGACAGAGTGACAGCAAGGCAAATACAGACAGGAAGACCGAGTAAGAGGAGACAAACGGAGACAGTCAGAGCTTTCTCACCTACAGTACTAGTCAAATGTTTGGACAGCCCGTGCGGTGTTTGGACACAACGAGCTGTGTTTGTTTGGACACACCGAGCTGTGTTTGTTTGGACACACCGAGCAGTGTTTGTTTGGACACACCAAGTGGTGTTTGTTTGGACACACCGAGCGGTGTTTGTTTGGACACACCGAGCTGTGTTTGTTTGGACACCCCGAGAGGTTTTGTTTGGACACACCGAGCGGTGTTTGTTTGGACACACCGAGCGGTGTTTGTTTGGACACACCGAGCATTTGAGTGCTGCTGTATGTGTACCATGTATTTCTGATTTGCTTCATCTTGCGTTTCTCACCGAAGCAGTTTGGATCCGAACTTGCACCTGCAGCGATTCAGTATCCCTGAAACAGACTCACAAAAGTGACCAACACAGGACACCCGTCTGACTGAATATCCCTTCCCTTGACAAAGTGAGTGTGAGAACTACATTAACAGCCCATAATGTGTGTTTCACCATAGAGACTGAGCCCTTCTTTCTCCCCAGACTGCAGCTTGTACACAGATGGATGCAGCTCAGACTTGAATATTTGCAGCACACTGGAATACACACCACAAAAAGACAGAGTGTGTGTGTGTGTTTTTGGGAGAGGCATGTGAATTGTTCTCCAAGAAGACTGACCTGTAGGTGTCCCGGTCCATAAACACCACACCTTTCCTGTGAATGAAAATCAAATCAAAAGATTTAACCACAATACCAATATACTAACATTCTAATAATGTGTGCATGAACATATCTCACAGTGTGTATGTGAGGAACTGTAAGATGGGGACTCCAACACTGCTGTCCTCCAGCTCTACTCCCACTCTGCGCCTGTCCAGACACTTCAGCAGAGCACCTACTGACCGCAGCTATGGCACACAGACATCACACCCATCACACCCAGAACACACATCACATACATCACACCCATGACACACATCATATACATCACACCCATGACACACATCATATACATCACACCCATGACACACATCATATACATCACACCCATGACACACATCATATACATCACACCCATAATACCCATCACACAAATCAGACACATCAAATTCACACTGGACCAAATATTTTCAGTGGGGTGTGAAGGGTCTTACCATGAGGGGGGATTCAAAAGAGATGCAAGAAGAAAGGTAAGATATTCTCTCTCTTTCTGAGACAGCAGCCGGGAGAAGGGGAAGATGGGCAGAGAGGAGCCTCTGCTTACTGACCTCCAGACCTTCAGAAATAAGAGACGAGAGCGGAGAAAAGACTTGACTATGAATGTGTAACAGTTACACTCAGAACAATACCTTTATACCACAGGCAGGGCAGGCAGCTGTTCTTACCAAAGTCCACATAGGGATAGGTCACCACTTCAGGCTGGTAGTCTGGGTTGGCTCCTGGAGCCAGGGATGAGAGTCAGTCACATTAAGGCATTTCAAGGATTATTCTATTTGCTGTGCAAAAACAAACTGACTTCCGCTTTTAGCTCAACCCTATTTGGAGAAGTGTGGAGGGCTGCCACATTGGCTGAGAGGGAGAGAGAGATCAAGGAAAGAAGAAGCCAGAGAATGCGTGCGAGAGAGAAGGCTTGAAAATAAAGGAAGAAAAGGTGTAAATGTATGAAGAACTCTGAACCTTCAGCCCCTCAACCATCCAACCCCATCCCGCCCAAGACTAGCCCATGCTGGTCCCTTGCCCTGTCGTCTCAACGTGTTGACCGTTCTCACCCAATCCCTGCATGAACTGAACCATGCTGGGTTCCTGCTTGGCACTGGTGATGATTACATGAGGGCTCACCTCCTGGACCACTGAGGGGGGAAGACAGAAAAATGGAGCAGGGGAAGGAGGGGGAGGAGAGGGGAAGAGGGGTGGTGGGGAGGGGGATGGAGTGAATGGGTTTGGGTCGGTCAATAGCTAATGTGTACTGTCGGTGTGTGTGGGTGTGTTAAACTATCTACCTCTGGCCAGAAGTTGGAGCTCATGGTTATCCGGGGTGTCGGGCATGTAGTGCAGTGTGAAGTCTTTGCTGTCATAGAAACAGAGACCGACCTGCCCATGTTGTGCCAACACACTCAATAACACCTGGACACACAAACACTTTATTTTGCTTATCAAATATGGCTTGTTGTGTGTAAATGTGTTCCTGTAGTCTGTGTAATCTCTGGTCCAGAGAGAAGAGAGATTTACTAATTATTGAGTTGACTTGGGCTTAAAACTAAAATTGGTTGCTAATATTAGCAGGTTTGTGTCAGGACCTGAGGCACAGAGCAATAGTATATGGACATTCCTTTTTTGGTTTCCAAACAACACAAAATAAAGGCGCCACCACAACCACAAACTGAAGGGCACATAGCATACATAACTACATATGTAAATTGCAACTTAAATAAGAGCCTCAATAAGAGGAAATGCTTGGCAACTGCCTCGAATTGGGGACCAACAAAAAAAAATTAGATGCCTAGAGAAGTGCCTAGTCAGGCCCTGACAGTTTGGGCCTTTCTTTGCTGTAGAATTAAAGAATGTTTAAACCAATAGAACTTAAGGTAAAATAGTGTTGATTAAAGGTGTTCTTAAAATTATTAAAATATATATATATATAAACATGTCTTAGTGCTGCTGCCTTCACCCTACTGTTATTTTTGTTACTCCATAACAGTTAGTGTGTGTGAGCCATCAATATGGGATCATGGGAGGACCTGAAGTCCCTACAAAAACCAGTAGGGCTCGAACATGAGAAATCAGTCTACAAGTTTTCTTAGGACGTCCCGACTTGTGATTTTCAGTTTAGGGGTTCGGCTATAAGGAAAACAGTACAGTTAGGCATGGCAGTGTTAGGTCAGGTCTAGACAAAAGGGCTAGGTTAAGATTAGGCATGAGATTAGGGAACAAGCAGCCACTAGAAGTAAATGTGTATATGGTATATGTGTTACGCTGTGTTCAACATCTGTCTCTGACCTCAGGTGATTCATCTTCGTCCTCCTCTTCTCCATTCATACTGGGGTGCCCAGACCGGCCTCTTACACTGACATCTCCAGGCACAGCCATTTTTTCAAATCTCTACACACTGGCAGCTGTAGTATAAACGCTGTTACTTCAGCTACTGTATTATTTTGAGCAAACTTACGTGAGCTGCAGTAGTTTAACTCGACAAATAACGTCCTTGTCGGATCGTTAAACCGTGGTCGCTAGGTTTTAGCCTGAATCTCACGCGTGTTCTGGTTTAAGTCATTCCCAAAGCGCGCTAAATTATTTCATTTCCACCTTTAGCTCACGTGCCCTGACGCGCTGAGGAAGATGTCGGCAATCGTCTCTTTAACGCCTGTGGTAAACATTGCTTTTAAAGACGTCTTTAATCTTGTAGATTTCTTTTTATACCTAGAGGTGCAGTATCCCTCATCCTTACCTTAACTTGATCATGTTGAGTCTTCAGTAGGAAAAATATGCTTAAACCTCAGTCTCAAAAAACAACAGACCAATGTGCTTTATTTCAGAAAGACATTGTAACGATATGTTATGTGAAAGCATATCGGAGTGCACCGGTTAGCATTCGCTGTAAACATTTTTTTAAACATTTCCTGCACATCACATTCACCGCAGCAATTTGAAATCTATGTGTCAGTCTAGTTAACACCAAAGGTGGTAGATATTTTTATTGTTAAATTAAGGTTTATTTCAAACCTATTAGGAAAGTGGCATGTTTTGTCATTTGACTCAAGCACATACAAACTGAAATAAAACTATGGGGTTAAAGTGCAAACTGTCAGCTGTAAATGTAGGGTATTTCTGTGCATAACTGATAAACCATTAACAGCACGTTTTGTACAGTCTTCCCATTTCATGGTGTGTAAAGAGGAATCAGAATAGACAGGACAATGTAATATCAGATATTTTATAAATAACATTAATACAACAACAGGTATATTTTACACTATGAATCAAACAACATTTATTTTCCTATTTAAAAGTGTAAGATATCATGTAATTGATTTAACATACATTAAATAGTTAAATATACGATTAAATTAGAACAGCAGCATGATAAGGGTAATAAATAAGTAAAGTATGTATTGTAAACTAAAATGAATAAATAGTGAAACTGTTTTATAATGTAGCAGTTAATGGATATTGCATCAGTGAGTACATTCCTATTTACTCTATACAGTGTGTGCGTGTGTGTTTGTACATGTGTATGTGTGTGCAAGTCACAAACTAGGCATTAGGTAGAGTTGAAGAGGAGGGGGCAAAGGCAGTCTGTATGTCTGATTCTCCCTCTCTTTCCCCATGGACTGATGGATGGACAGACCACACAGAGCCATCAATGCAGCAGGCTCGCCTTGGAAAGGGAGAATTATAAGGGACGTTACTATATTTAGTTTGACTGCTGTAACATCGGCATGGTTGTCGCCAGTCTAGTGTAGACATTATAAAAACCAAGTGACATCCAAAGAACAATAACATTAAATTGTGTTGTATTGTGATGATGAGGTCATACTCACGGGCAGCTCCGTTCAAGTAGCGTAGTCGTATGGTTGATCCACCTCTTACACTGCTGACAGCCGGAAACAGCTCCACCCCTTGAGGGAGGTCCTTAAAGGCCACGCCCAGGAAACAGTCCTCCACCACGTATCCCAGAGTTCCTGCATCTGCATCCAGAACCAGCAACATGCTCTTCGGAATAGGGTGAGGGTGGGAGACCGATTTATTTTCCATCTGCTCTCTTCTCGCCACTGGATACCTCCCCAAGGTTTGCCCTGTGTGCCACAGCTGATTGGTTGTGAGTTCCCATCCCCAGGACTGTGAGTCCCCACCCACCAATGCAGTGTAACCAGAGGTTTGCAGCGGGCAGTGCTCAGTGGACACACCAATCACAGCATGACTTCCTCTGTGGTCTGGGCTCCACAGTACCTCCCACACGTGCAGTCCTCTCCTCACTCCCTTCTCCCCCCGGGCACCATCACTGCTCTGCTGTGTGGGAGTGCGTGTCAATTCCTCCCCACACGAGGACAGCAGGAAGTGAGGTGAACAGTGTGCAGGACTCCACCGGGACCGGGGGTCTCCAAGGGCAACAGGAGCACAGTTTAGAAGAAGTGAAAGGCGGGAAGACGTAAGGATGGACAGGTGGAGGAAGGAGAAAGAGGATGGAGGATCCTTTTTCATATTGGCTGGGAAGCTTCCTAGCCAGCCAGACAGTGCCAGACCCATTAATAAGCCCACCAATAGTAAGAACTACACAGACTGTGGCTGAGTTTGGGTTTTTCAAAGCTGTGGAGAGAACAGACATTTTCAATACATTTCAAATAGATACATTTTAAAGTAATTCATCAAAAATGAATGTTCCTGTCCAGACCCTGTACGATGGAATTCCTAGGATAAGTCAATATACAAATTACTAATAAAAACTCACCTTGTGCTGAGGCAGAAAACTTTCTGTCTTGTCATGAAATAGGATTTGGTACCAAGACTGGTCACAAGTCCAGAGTTGGCTTATAATTCAGTAAAAATAAGGAAAAAAAATAATCTGATCTGACATCAAAAATGTAAATCACTAGGCCTATATAATTTATCCCAGAAGGTTGTTAGATAAATCAGGTGATGACTGGTTATATGGGACTATTAAATAGATACAGGGAGGCTAAAAGAAAGAAGCTTACCACAGACTTTCCGGAGTAGGGGTTGTTCCTCCGTCCTAACCATGTTTTTATAAACTCCCCTTATCAACCCAAGTCAGGCGCGTGCGTCTACCGTGCTTATCAATGTCCGGTAACGTATCCTTTCAGTCCTGTGCGTCTGGCGACCTCCGACGTGAGAACAGCACAGTCAGACATGTCTGAACCACGTCACACTGCGTGACATGGCAAGGGCACGAGATTGTGACCAAAGCAGTGGAAATGTAAATGCGTACGCGAGCGACGACAGATAACCACTAACACCGGATAGTACAGGCCTGTGGGTCAGACAGTGGTTTAGCATAACTGATGACGCGTATCTTGTTAGTTATCTGCTCCGATAAACACCCGGTTGTCCTTTTAAATCTCCATGCCGCTTGTTAACATATTTGCCGGCAGGTGAGGCTATATTCACCCCTTATCAAATCCGTCATACTGGTAATTTATCAGGGTGAATCCTTCCCTCTATATCCTCTTCCTCAGTTACACTTTCTCTCTTTACCGTGTCCTGTAATGTATGAAAACATACACAGCAAAACAGATAAAGAGGATGAGGCTCGGGCTTTTTATTGATAAAAAGAGAAAAATAAAATAGAACCAGAAGCGGCTCATGATATTTCCCACAGAGGGCATGCGTAGATATATTAGATGCAGCCGCATCCTCTATTGGTAGTTCGCGAGATAAAGTTAGTTTTGCTAAGGATATTCGATGGATATTCGCTTTCTTTCCTCAATCGCTATTATATCAAGTGTTCCATGACTATGAAAATGACAGATTTTTTATTGGGATAGGATGGAATACAATCATACAATCCACACCTCTTATTTTTTCAAAATTATGAAATATATTTTGGCCCAATTTATAACTTAAATCGTCAATAGCTCCAGCAAAAAGTTATATAATATTATACAAAAGTAAATCTAGGAAGGATGGACTACGTTTTACATTTTTAAATTTGATAATATTTTTAAATGCAAAACCTCATTCAAAACACGTACCACGACTAAAAAAGTGCATATTCTGAATTGAGGGATGATGGACAGTAAGCCACAGCTCTAATTTCAACTGAGAACACTAGACCTGCTTTCAAGGTTAGACTATTTGTCATATGTGCACACCACCCACAAAATTAGATTGGAATGATGAGGTGACTCCAGGATGCTGGCCTTCTAGGCAGAGTTGCAAGGAAAAAGCCATATGTCAGACTGGGCAATAAAAAGAAAAGATGAGCAAAAGAACACAGACACCGGACAGGAAAGATTGTAAAAAAGTGTTATGGACAGACCAATCTACGTTTGAGGTGTTCCGATCCGAAAGAATAACATTCGTGAGATGCAAACCAAATGAACAGATGCTTGAGGAGTGCATGATGCAATCTGTCAAGCATGGTGGAGGCATGTGAAGGTCTGGGGGTGCTTTTGTGGTGGTCTAATTAGAGATTTGTACGAGGAAGGTTATCACTCCATGTAACCAGTTTCCTCCTACAACAGTCACCCAAAGCACAGCTCCAAACTATGCAAGGAATTATTCAGGGAAGAAGCAGTTAGCTGCTCTTCTGTTTATAATGGAGAGACCAGCACACTCACCGGATCCCAACCCTAATCAGCTGTTGTGGGAGCAGCTTGTCTGTATGATAGGTAAGTGCCCATCAAGTCAATACAACTTCAGGAAGCATGGGGGAACTCTCTTCATATTACCTGAACCAAAATGAGGACATTTGTAATTAACACCTAAGTATTGGCAGGTCTGTTAATATTTCCTGGGTGGAAACAAGTAGCATGAGAAAAGAAGCATGGCAAGTGTATGTGCTACAGATAAAAATAAAAAATGGTTTCTGAATTTGTGGGGTTGCAAAGGCATGGCCATTAATGAAAACATACATGTGGTATGCACTGAAAAATTAAACGTATCTACCTTGGACTTGGATACATGGTCTACAGATTCACCTTTGTTAGCTGAAGACCTGGCCAGGAGTGATACAACTTATCTGAGTGTGTGTGCGCACTACTCATATTGTGCCATATTGTCTGGGTGTGGGTGCGCACTACTCATTTCATGCCAAATTGGAACACATTGTTCTACTATCCTGTCAGTGAAAATGATTGTCACTCATCTTTTTTCTCCAAATGTTACTGTGACAGAAATTAAAGGTAAAAGGTGGCATGCTACCACAATATCTTCAGAAGTAGCCAGGAAATTGATGGACGGATACAATAGAGAAATAATGTATACATACATTTCCTAACCTTACCTTAGATTTCTTGATTATACACATCATCAGCATATTTTGTGTGATGACAAAAGTGTCAGCTCATTTGAACCCTTATACAGTGTGGTTTTATTAACCCCATGCCATCAAAATGGGCATCATTGGTAGGATGAGCATGAAATTCATATATTAAAAATAAATGACAAAAAATCACAGCATATCAAACCCTTTTCTGACTTTATTTTTAGTATTTTATATGTTATCAATTAAGCAAACAAGGGCAAAACAGAAATACACAATTACACATTTATTCAGGAGTTTATTTTCACATGAAGCTAGAAAAGCTATGAACAAAATGGACAGAGAGAAGAAAATAACTTGAATAAAATATTTATCATATGTCATATGATATAATTGGCAGATGAGCATGATATAAAGTGACAGGTGTGCATGGGACTATGGAGGGAAGGGTGAGTATCCTGGAATCCATGTCAAATCTCCTTAATTGGCGTAAGCAGAAGAGACGTTTTTTGGCCTCGTTCACCATGATGTTAGAGTGATGAGACCAGGTCAAGTCATCGCTGATGTTGACACCAAGGAACCGGATGTTGCGAACACTTTCTACTGCATCATATTGATGTGTATGGGGGTGTGGTCACCCTGTCACTGCTTCCTGAGATCAACAAACATCACCTTCGTTTTGTTGATATTGAGCTGGAGGTTGTTTTCCTGACACCACGCAGTCAGGGACATTATCTCGTCTCTATAGGCTGACTCGTCATTGTCAGAGATCAGGCCTATGATGGTGGTGTCGTCCGCCAACTTAACGATGGGGTTGGAAACGTGGGTTGCCAGGCAGTCGTGGGTGAAGAGAGAGTACAGGAGCAGGCTCAGCACACAGTACTGGGGGAGCCAAGTGAGGAGGAGGTGGTGTTGCCCATCTGCACCACCTGGGTTCTGCCCGTCAGGAAGTTCAGGATCCATCTTCACATAGAGGCGTTCAGACCCAGATCCCTGAGCTTTACCGCCAGCTTGTAGGACACAATGGTGTTGAAGGCTGAGCTGTTGTCAATGAGCAGTATTCTCACATATGTGTTCCTCTTGTCCAGATGAGAGAGTGTGGAGTGGAGGGTCAGATCAATGGCATCCTCTGTGGATCTGTCATGTCTGTAGGCAAACTGCAGTGGGTCAACTGTTACAGGCATGGAGTCTGTGATGTGAGTTTTAACTAGTTGCTCAAAGCACTTCATGCTGATTGGTGTGAGTGCTACAGAGAGGTAGTCATTCACGCATAGGACTTTTTGCTTTTTCGGCACAGGAACAATTATGGACTTTTTGAAGCAGGTGGGGACCACTGACTGATGTAGCAATTGGTTGAAGATATCAGCTGGCTGGTCTGCACAGACCTTGAGATCACAGCCTGAGATGTTGTCAGGTCCAGAAGCCTTGCGGGAGTTAATACTTTTTAGGGGTTCGCAAACGTCTGACCTGGTCATTTGTAAAGGGCAGCCGTCCTGGTCCATTTGAGTGTCCATGCCAGGGATGATGCTTTAAAAGCGAGCATAAAAAGAGTTCAGTTCCTCTGGGAGAGAAGCCGGCAGTTCCCCCACACTTCCTAAATAGCCTTTATATTCAGTGATTGTTCTCAGCCCACTCCATGTGTTCCTGGTATTGGAGCCCTGGTAGAGAGATTCTACTTTGACTCTGTATTGGGTTTTTGCAGTTTATATTGCCTTCCTGAGGTCATAACCAGGTTTCTTATAAGTGTCCTTGCTGCCTGAGTTGAATGCTGCAGTATGTGCCTTAAGCATGGCATGAATACCACAGTTTTTGATTAGGAAATGATTTTGTACATGGTACAATGTCATCTATACATTTATTTATCAATAGTAGGCTATATATGTTGTATATAGCTTACTATAAACACTTTGTACTGTAAATGTCATTAGATTGTATTTTTAACTACATAACCATACAGGTACACTACACACATAACAAATCAGTATGGTATATGAGTAAATCACAATCAGCAAGGTTATGTGTTGGTCCAAATGAAGCTGGCAAGTTTATTTAAGATGGATACATGCACATTGCATATGCCTGCATTTTGTTGTATTTTCTTGAAGACTAAACACACTGTAGAAGCTAGAGTGTCAACAAGAATGCTGAGGCGTCAGGACAGTATTCCATGTCTGGAAGTCTGGACTTCAGTTGAAGTATTTTTGCAGTGTAGAAACAGGAGAAATTGTTGTTATCTAGGCAAAGAAAGAAACAATGAATTTACTATGCCAGAGCTACAAGTGAAATAACCACAACATAGGATGGCTGGCTGGATAACTGGCTAGCTAACAAACTACTTTGACAAGGATAAATAAATCAGTCTGAGCGAGACGTGTAACTGCAGTGTCGCTACTCTGTCTTGTAATGAAGCCTATACTCGTTAACTAGCTAGTAGTGTAGCAAGACAATGCTAGATTTTAGTTAGACACAATTATTTTGAGTCAAGCGTACACATTGCTAGTTGGTTACAGTAGATATCAAGCCATTTATTCCAATAAAGTTTTATAAACAGCTTACCAGTTTTCTGCATAGTTGCTGTTTTCACAGGACTTCAAGACAGATCACACTTCGTAGCCCTCGAACCAAGACCTGAAGTAAGACTAAAGCATGTGTCTGATAGGCCGGAGCACAGGCCAAGGTGCTGTAAAGAAAGCTTGCGAAAGAGATAACCCTATTAGCCTCAATGGATTGCAAGTCCAAGTACCCCTGACTGCAGTGTGCAATTCGGGGTGAGGATCAATGTAGGCGGAGTCACATGTTTGACTCCACCCATACTTAACTCCGCCCAACGTGTTTTTTGTCCATCTGAGGTTTGATAGTCACACACTGAATACAAACACACGTTTGTGCATGGTACATGTTAAATATTACATTAAGTGAAACCTGCCAGAGTATGTAACCTCTCAAGCGAAGATTACGCTCTTCTCCACCATTCCACGTCTTTCCCATAGCTCTGCTCAAAACCGCTATTCACTCACAGAAAAAAATAACTGCCACTCCAAATTCCCTCCATTCATTTTTGTTTAGCCATAATTTCCACAAAATCGGTCAATTTTATGATTATGTATGTCGGATATTCATTTTTATATAACCAAGCCATACAGTATATTTATTAAGTTTAGCTTGTTTTTTAAACAACATTAAAAGATGAGGATACAACGTAATCATTATTTCAAATAGTTTAAAGATCAGTCTTTTAGCCACAATGTATACACCCAAACAAGCACCACTATGTTATTTGTTTACCATAAATTGTATATGACGAAAAAATAAAGCACTACCAATACACAATCGACTGGCAAGAAAATTATATGCTCACCATTTTTAAACCACATTTTGCGTAGAGAATGTATGAAAGTTTGTAGGCTTTGAATTAAATTTAATTGAAACAAAAAAGCCGTATCAACACGCAGCCAAAAAGGAACAAAAATATATTTTATCAATGGGCTTCATGTCAAGAAATTGCAATAGCATGCTTCCAAATAATTAATCGGTCAGCCTTGAACTAGCATATACATTGCGTATATTGGCTGTACAACTTATATCTAAAACCGTCCGAAAAAACGTTTCACTAAATGTCTGTTTATAGTAAATTGAAAAACGATTTTTAAAAGATTGGCCAGAGTCTGTGGCTTCAGGATGATGTTATGGTGCATGATGCATTTCTAATAATTTCTCTACTTCTCTACCTGCAACCATCGCTCCTTCTGTGTCTAGTAAGGACCACTACAGCTGTGTTAAGTACAAGCCGTTGCGTTTGCTTCTACACTGGTTACGCACCATTTTATCCCTTATCACCAACTCGGTTTTAAATCTACGATCAGAAGCTGGGACAAGATGCTTATCCTAAAAGTTCAGCATGTAACAAGTGGAAACATTCTCTTATACTGTAGTTTCAATAATATTATAGTTTATTACCAGATAATACAACGACTACCACATTGTATATAGGCCTATAAGATAAATGATCAAAACGGAAACTTATTGTAAAAGTCACACTAGAACCTTGCGGCATGAAACAAATTACCCAAATTAAATGTAAGTAGAGAAATACTTCTATAAATAACTAAATATTTTCATCTTTAGTTACAATGTAACTATCCACTTCGCTCCTTTCCGATAGCATAATGGTTTATTAGTTGTGGTTGCTACATCAAGGCATTCCCTCTCCATGTTCTTAGTTCTCATTTCTTGAAGGAGACGGAAGGGTCGGGTTAAACGCGTCTAACACCGCCCACATTGAGCCTAACCTGGAACTGCACACTGCAGTCAGGGGCTTCTCAGAATCGTTTTTCCAAATCTTATTCTAATGCGTAATGTTTGTGTCAAAATTCAGTAAACTAACAGGAACCAATCCTCAAACACAATTGGCTATCCACACGGTCACTCGCAAACTGTCACTCGCAAATACGTCTAGATGAAAATAGATTTCTTATTGTTAATTCCGATTGATCGTGTTTCATATTTACAGATCGTAAAGTATTTTTTGGGAATCTTAAACGTGTTTTTTTGAAGATTCTGAATTACATTTGTGGAGTGCGTTTCCTATTTACAGATCATGATGTATTTGTTTGTGGAATTTGTGCAATTGTAGATTTTGATGTAGTATAAACTTGTCAAAATGTTACAGACAAATTGCAACCAATTCACAAATATAATGTGATCCGCAAATATTGAATTTGTATGATTCTTTTTAGAAGAGGTATTGACGATCAAATCCAGATATCAAACATTCTGTCAGGAATTGAGGGGAGTCCAAAGCAAAAATCCAAAAAGGGAGATGGAGGCAGATGCAGGGGTTCAGGGGAGGACTTTAATCAAAATAAAAGTAAAACAAAACAGAGTGCCGTGCACTACTCAAAAACAAACTAGAGCAGGAGCAGGAGCAGGAGCAGGAGCAGGAGCAGGAGCAGGAGCAGGAGCAGGAATCAAACACGGTACGACATGACAGCGACAATACAATACAATACAATACAATACAATACAATACAATACAATACAATACAATACAATACAATACAATACAATACAATACAATACAATACAATACAATACAATACAATACAATACAATACAATGACAATGACACTACAATGATCCGACAAACACAGGGAGAAACTGACTGAACTAAATACACAGACTAACGAGCAGGACAGAAACAGGTGGGGGCAAAACACAGCTGAACTAAATACACTGATCAACAGGAACAAGGACAAGACAGCTCAACGAAAAACACGGGCCGGAACGGCCCCAGCTGGCCGGGACCGTGACACATACAACCAAATTTACCCCGGTGCTAATGCCATCACTCTCTTAATCACCCGCGAGGTGGAGTGCCTGAGAGGAATGGAATAATGGGCCTCGGTACACCTGGGTAGATATTCCATTGAAAATCAGCTGTTCACAAGAAATGGACATTAGACTGGTGAAAATTGGTGTCCACATTTCAGTTTTTGGTTCCAACCTTCAAGTCTTTCTGAGAAGGAGCCTGGGGGAACAGATGACCAGTCATGTTTGTATGAATAGTATTTAGGGGAAGCCCAAATCACGTGTTGGTCAACATTTAAAAAAAGGATGTTTTGCTCATGTCACCATTATTGTAAAGAATTGAGGACCATGTTTTAAATCAGTGGGGAACTGTCAGGTTTGGGGTTTTATGTTTGTTATAGCTGCTTAAAGACAGTGGCTTACAGTTTTTTGTAACAAATTGATAATCTTCCTTTGACTCGTTTTTTTTTATCATAATCTTCTATTTTGTTCTGCTGTAATTGACATTACATGCCAACATTTCCTAGCTATTCATCACAGGTGTTTACCTCTCAGAGGTTTGGAAAAAGCACCAGTCTTGTAGTGAGGCTCATTAGGTGCCTTTGAAAATTATTCCGACCCCTTCACTTTCTCAACATCTTGTTTTCTTATAGACTTGATTGATAATTGAATAAATGACCTTTGCAGTGATCGCAGATTTGAGTCTTCTTGGGTACCCCTCTAGTTTATACACATGGATTAGGGCAATTTCCCTGTTGTTGATCCACTTAAACTCTCTGAGATTGAATGAGAAACATTTGTGAACGATGATCTTCAGGTATTCAATCGAGTTTCAAGTCAGTTCTTTGGCCTGACCACTCAAGGACATTTCCAGTTTGTCTTGACTGTATGAACCTCACACTGAACTTACTGTATGAAAAACAAGAAACCAGGTAAGCCTAGTTCAGCCGGCCCGCTGAATCCGAACCTCAAGATTCAAACCCAAGATGCCCATTTGGAAGACTGTGTTGTTAACCACTACACCACAGAGCTGTACATTTAAAGGGTTTCAGTACAGCCTCTTGTGTCTACCTTGAACAAATCCTGTTTCAACAGCCAATTGGCCATTTGTAAATAACATTGATACAGTTCAATTTACTAACGTTTCTAAGTTTACCTCCACCCAAATAGCGTCTATGAACTGTATGGCTTTTGCCCTTGACTGTTTTAACAGCTTATTTGTCAGTAATAGGCTTACTAGTATCTACTATCTTCCTTGGAATATTAATAAGAATTTAGCAATTGCTGGCGAGACTGAAGATGAACTTTTCCATACCAGAAAAAGTTGCAATATAACCGTACACAGTTTTAGTTAAGGCTTACTATAAAATAACTACTGTATGCTGTAGCCAGCAAATGTGTTATACTTTTGAAAACAAAAACACCACAAACTTATGGCTGAAACCATAATGTCAAAATCTTTATTGAGTCAGTGCATTCATTTTGTTCCTGAAACGTAATTGCTTTTGCCTCTTTTGATCATGAGGAATGTTCCGGTAGCCACCCCCAGCAGTCCCATGGACAGTCCCACTCCACAGAATACAGAAGGACCGGCATTGGACACAAACTCTTCACTGACCTCATGCTCTGGGGGACAGGAGAACAGAGGTTTCACCAGAATAAACATGACACACCATGAGACAGGCCATTCATTCAATGCAGCACTGTTGTGCTGTCATGGAATCATGAGCTTTTTCATTTCTTAATTTTACACTTCCTAAAGTTTGTGTATATTTACTGTTTACTGTTTCGTGAATTTCAACCATTTATAAAACCAAATCACTCTCTCACCCCAGAAGTAGGATTTAGGGTCCTCCAGGGTGGTGTGCTCCACAGTGCAGGCATATCTGTCCCCCTCCTCTGGGGTGAAACTCAGGGTAGAAAACTGGTGGAATGTTCCGTCTTTATTAGGATAGTATCGACTAAGAGAGGATTCCTCAGTCACCTCCATGCCATTCTTCTTCCAGTAAATGTTCACCGGCGGGGGGAAAAAATTATTCACAAAACAGATGAGGGTGTTGCTCTCCCCCAGCTTCACATCCTCCCTGGAGTAGATGGTGCCCTCAGGGGCTTCTGGGGTAGAAACAATCAATCTGAGGTGAGAATCAGTGATGTTTCCAAGCAAATAGAGATTAGCTCTTACATTAATTGACATTCAATCCCGCATTTTCAATCAACAATTCTATGTTGTTATTCATCAATAACTTACCTTTAACTTTTGGTATTTTGGTTTCTCCCATTTTGCTCATTGCTAAGAGTCCTTTGCAAATAGGTTTGCTATTGGTTACGTATTCAAGGGCCAATGACCTTTGAAGTTGTGTTATTTCAATAGGTGGGTATTTAGGTAACGTCAACACCACATCTACTACATTGCTATTGAAAAAACCATAGAAGACTTCACTTCCATCAATATTCAACCCCACCTGAGGATCACCTGACTCAAAGCATCCATAGCTAAAGTGAATTTCATGATGAACTGAAATGGGAGAAGGAAAATAGAAATAACTTTCAATTGATTAAAACACAATGGATATGCTATGGAATATATTATATATTAACAGAATCTGTAACAATATTAGCCATGTCAAACAAAAAAAGAGCAATATATACATTACAATAGGACAACAAATACACCAACACTTACTTTCTGTAGAGACACAAATGATTTTAGTGAGAGTAAGTAAAATCACAACGTAGTTCATCTTGAAGCTCATCTGAGTGGTTGAGAGAATGCAGACAACAACATTTTCTCAGAGGGGAAGTTCTGAGATTGGGAAATCTACTTCATTGTTACTGCTGTGAAACCAATAGGGAAATTCAATACATTGGTTGCTAGGAAGTAAAATTGGCCAGATGCCATCCAGACAGAAAAATCTAGTTACTTACATATCAAATGCTGGTTTGTGTAGAATTGGTTTATGTTGAATTAATGGCAAACATTGAAATGTGTATATGTCTATGAACTAGTCAGTCAAAGTGAATAGCTTCCTGGTTCAGGGAGAGTGAGGTGGAGCTAAAACAAGGGGACTTGTCACAAGTCATTACAGCTCCATCTACATTCCAAGTCCTGGAAGAGATTTTAAGAAAGTTAAAACTTGGTTGTGTTTAACTGACAATGCTCATTAGTGATGGCCATACGAGACCATTAATTACTGTTCTTCTAGCCGCCGGATATTATGTTATCAGCGTAAACCTAGATTGTCATTTTCAAAATAAAAGCAATCATTGTGAACAATATATAAGGTAATATGGTGAACAATCAATGTCTTTTTCACTATTGTTCTTGTCTGTTCTTTTTTACAGACTAGATTGTTAACATTATTGCTATATACATTTCAATGATGGCTTTTATTGTGATAAAGAAAATATGAGTGCTGCCTGCATAATATCCTGCTGCTAAAATAATGCAAATGAAGCCTGGTTTTGCCATCACTAGTGCTCAGAACTATTGTATAGTATTTGATGTGTCTAATCACCTGTTCAATTTGAAGTAAAATCATTGTTAAAAACAAATGTGATATAAATAAAACAAATACTTTTCTCCCAAACATGTATAGGTCTAATATTAGCACCCCTAGAAATTCTTTAGAATAAAATTTAACTGAAGTATATTTCCATTCAGATTTGACATTTTCAGGATCAATTAAGTGGTTAGCCTTGACTTCCTGTTACACTGGGGTATAAATATGAGGTATCACACCACACAAATTCCCACAGTCTTCATTTAATATGTGAAAGATTTGTGAATACAGTAATGATGTCTGAAAAAATGTAGTGAAGCTGCACAAAACAGGAAATGGCAATATGAAAAATGTTCAAAGGTTGAAAATGCCCATTTACACCACCAGGGCAATAATTAAGAAGTTTAAAACTACTGTCTTTCTATATTGACCCCACTCACAGTGAGGAGGCTGGTTTGAGTGGCCGAAGAATCTCCAAGGATCACAGCAGGAGAACTGTAGCAGTCAGAAATGTATCATCCCATCTTGTAACTTTGGTGGTGGAGCTTTGATGTTGTGGGGCCATTTTACTTCCAAAGCCGTGGACATCTTGATAGGACACATGGTATCATGGACTCCATCAAGCACCATCAGATATGAAATCAAAGAAGCTTTAAAGTGGCTGTAGTTGGATCTTCCAGTGGGACAATCAGCCAAAGCACACATCAAAGTCAACACTGACCACAGAAGCAAGGATGCCATGGTCATCCCAATCCCCACAAACACAGACCTCGGAATCTGAAGTATCTGGAGGGATTCGATATCCGAATCAGAGTTTTAGGAAATTGTTCTTGTCGTTGGTGCAACAATTTATACAAAAGGAATAAGGGACATAAAAATAAATAAGAACAGTGGACTGAACATAAAAACAGTAGGCTAAGGATTAATAAATTACTTAAGAAAATATGCAACTTGCAAGATTTTTTCCAGTTGAGGGTTGTGTGTGTATTTGGACAGTGGTTATAGTTTTGTCGCCTCAAGCGACCAGTAGTGACAAGAACACTAGCATAACACAAAAAGTAGAGAAAAATCAGTCAGAAAGGGTAAGGAGAGAGCAATTGTCTGAGACTACCACCTACTAAACCATTCACTTTTGGGGGTTGTCTTGCTGTCGCTTCTCCAGTACACCTGTTATATCACTTTTATTTGAACCAAAACATGTGACATTGATGCACAATCACATATGAATCCTAACTGGACTGATTGATATCCCTGAAGTTTAATTGACAGGGTTTGATACTGTGACGATTACACGTTCCTTTAAGTGTTTTGAGCAGTGTACATAGCACAATGACATATATTCTCTAACGTAACATATTATACGTTTGGGTTTTACACATTTTATGTCTTCCCAGGTTGCTTTAACAAATACAGTACAGTAATAATCATAAAGATTTAAGGCTAGACAAATATCTGGAAATGCTTTTTGCTTCCCTTGAAAAAGTAAGAAAGTGAAATCTCACATGATACATTTAATGCATACAGTTTTTACATTGTCACATTATATATATATATATATCTTTTTTTTAATGAACCACTGCATATAAAGGTCAAATGAAAATTTACCTTTTTATTTGTAAAAACAGATAGGCGGAATATCAGTGCTTTATTGGATAGATTCAATGTGTGTACATCTCAGATGGTTTGACGGAAATAGCGGTAGATCAAATATCAAACCCACGCTGCAGCAATATAATATTACTGGGAAAAAAAATCAGTCAGTGTTCAGTAACCAATAATGTGTAGAAACCACATGGAGCACTGATAATATGTAATTTTTATTTACATGAGAAACATTGTGAGAAAGATTTTCTTCAAAGTTGATAAAGAAAGAAAATACTTTCTCAAAGTAGTGTCTATATAAAAAGCTATTTTGTATAGTAGAAACCAGCATTATTGCAAGACAGTTTCATATCATGGATGTAGATTACCCCACGGGTCCAGTGGAGGGTGGCGTAATTGAACAGCATCGTCCGAGTTTGTGAGGTGAGCAATCAAATCCCAACAATGAACCATAGACATTACATTTCAAACTCTCTTTGAGCATTCACCCCCAAAACGTTGAACAGTTTAACAGTTTAACCCATATCATAATTTGTTGGCACCAGCATCAGCCCTGTGAAGAACAAAAAGAGATTATAGAAACAGGAGCGACTGGACGAGTGAAACAGAAAACAATGAGACCAACATTTGTTACTATTATAATGCATTCTTTGCTCCATACACAATTAACAATGCCCATGGCCTGCGATGACAATTCAAATGGGTGTCAGTGTAGCCAGTGTCTGATGCCTGTCTGAGGAAGACATATCTAATGGTCTTCTGAATAGACGCTGAGGCCTGTGGCTCCTCACCATTCGATTTCTTCCTGTAGTAGATCATTCCCATTGCTACGGAGGCCACCCCCAGCAGCAGTCCAGAAACAGCGATAACTATCTCATTCCATTCAGACTTAGGTATGGAGGGTTCTGCAACAACACATGCAACAAACCACTGTTAATCAGTTGTTGCAACCTGGTCTTAGTGGACTGGTAACGTTTGAGTAATAATCCAACCTGGTCTCAGGAGGACTGTGTTTCAAACCCCAGTCCTCCTGCACTGCAAACAAATGCACTACCCACTGCTCGAAACAAGAACTTCCTATTAGATGAGGCGAGTTGTCGGGAAACAACATCAATAAATACGATACAGTGCGATTAGTGCGAAACATCCAAAACATTAACAATAATTCAAAATACGAGCTCTGCAGATTACAGACTCTCCCGGATGTTCCGTGAGTCTCCTCATGTTAGATGGGTCGCCCTGACACCTGCAAATTATGTAATCTCATTTTTTGAGGGTGTGCGAGTGTTAATTGCAAAATCGTGAATTGCTTGGCAAAATATGTACTTTTAAGATTATATTCGATTAGTATGCCAGGATATGTGACCGATTGGCGATGTACTATGCTACCTCATCACGCCAAAATCCCCCATCAGAAAGGAGATGGGGGGGTTAGGGGGGGAAAGCAGCCAGTAAGGCCACATCCCTGAACTGAGTTTCTGCACGTTTTAATTAATCTCGTGGCACTCCCAGTAATAAGTAAATAAGTACAGTAATATCACTGTTGGTTTAAAATAATTTTAAGTTAAAATAAGCAATTTGCGTTGCTACGATAAGTAGCTATGGACCAGCACCACAATCGATGCACGTAAATTGTAATTTGTTCATATTATACCCAATTGATGGCTAGCGATATCTGACAATGAGCCTGTCTAAGAAAAGTTGATAAAGAAAGCTGAGTATTTAAGAAAGAATGGACAGAATTTTTTTATGCCCAAGTTGCAGGTAAAGCAACTTGCTTAATAGCTAGCTTTTTGGAATGGCCCTGCCAGAGCCCAGACCTGAATCCAATTGAACATCTAACCCTAACCTCCAATCTGACAGATTTGGAGCGTATTTGCTAAGAAGGGTGGGAACATATTGCCACGTCAAGATGTGCCATGGTAATAAACTCCTACCCAAAAAGACTGAGTGTTGTAATAATATCAAAAGGTGCTTCAAGAAAGTATTAGTTTATGACAGTAGATGTTCTGTTGGTTCAGACTAGACAGGATAGCCTTTGTTGCCCTATCACCGGTGTATGGTTTGACCCTCTTTGGGCCACCGTTGGTATGTACTCACCACTGCTGGTCTTTACTTCCTGCCCATTTCCCCTGCATCCCACATGTTGACTCCCAGAACTGATTGTTGGCTTACCATTTAATCTACCCACACCTTGACACGTGCCCATGTAAGGAGATGATCAACGTCTTTCGTTTCACCTGTGAGTGGTCAAATTGTTTTGGCTGCACGATTGCCCTGACCAAATGGTTGGATCAACACACTCGTGAATGACCATGACTCACACAAACCATGCAATCAACATAAAGGTAAGCTAAGGAGTCAGTTGATGATCAAACGCTTACCCCAGTCATACTGCAGAGGCTCAGTGAGGGTGATGTGCTCCACCACACAAGTGATTATCTCTCCAGCTGTGGGTGTGAACTCCAGATATGAGTGGATCTGGTAGCTCCAGTCTCCGTTGGACATTTCCTCAGTAGAGATCCCATCAGAGGTTATTGCCTGTTTGTTCTTTAACCAGGTAATTAATATGGTTTTAGGGTAGAAGTCATAAGCGCTGCACACAAGCATGGCTGAGTGTCTAGTACCAGTCGGCTTCACTGACCTTATCCGGACATGCGGTGTAACTGCAGAAGGAATTAAGTAGGAAATAAAACAACTATGACTAACAACATAAGAATTGTAAATTATTGTTATTTTGTTTTCAGCTGACTGAATGCTAATTTAAGCTTTTACCTAATATTTATAGTCAGTGTAATAAATAAAATAAGGGACTTCCTCTTTCGGTTCTTTGATATTTTCAATAATTTGTAAGTAATTTGTATTTACGTGTATAATTTTGTAGGAAGTTGTACAATGGATCAGCATGGGCCACACACAAAATGTCCTTTGTAGCTCTTTTTGCATCTTTGTGATAAGGATCTTGGTTAAATCTGCTTGCAAGATCTGTTCCAGAGGGTGTGTATCCTTCCCATAAATCTGTAGTGGTGTTGTACAATAACATCTTCTTCTTGTTGAAATAATTTTCTTCAATATATTCAATGTCATATTTTTTTCTGAACCGACACCTGGCATGAAGTTCAGCAAAATGTCCATAGGCGGAATACACTTTGAAATGAAAACAGAAAGTGACTGAAAACAGAGATTCTTATACAGTAAGATAGTTCTTTTTTTAATCAATCTTCAATATCTGAGTTCTGATCATTACGGATTGTTACTGTACTCCCGCCTCCATTAATACACCAGTGATACAGAATTTTAATTAGAATGTATTTTCTTACCCACTGCATACACAGAGAAGAGGAGAACCAGATGGAGGGAGAAGAATTTTAGCACAGTCATGTTTACACCTCAGAGTTAAAACAGGTCTGTCCTCAGAAATGAGGAAACTGAATGAGGAAAAACAAAGAAATTGGCAGCAAGTTTAAAACTCAAACCACTCCTCTGCCGGTGTTAAACGCTGTCATGTGTTTCCAGTAGGTGCTTACCACAAAACTTCAAGTCAATGGCATTTGTTTTCAATTCACTGGTTTCTCGTAATGGTTCAAGAGTACCTGGCTGATTAAGTTGCTGGCTACTTTGCCTGCATCAGCATTTTTTATAACTGTCCACAGTAGGTAAACTCATGCAATCGGATTTCTTCTATATTAAGAGGCATTAGAAAACCAATAGGAATAGCCTATAACCAATTTAAAACCTTTTGCGGGATCGCTGTAAGAGTTTACATAGCCAATGGAATTTGCATTATACCTTATTGGTTATGTACAATGCCTTTGGAAAGGGTTTCTGAACCATTGGTTTCTACTTCAATATGATTGGCCTACATCTCTACATTACACACGCTTAATGTCTGTCAGATATTCAGTCATTCCAATCAATCCAATAACCCTCAGTTTTCCAGAATCTGACTGTAAATAATTAGTCTTTACGTGTATAATTTTGTTGTACAATGGATCAGCATGGGCCACAAACAAAATATCCTTTGTAGATCTTTTTGCCTCTTTGTGATACGGATCTTTGTTAAATCTGAACATAACTCAAAACCTAAGGATGTGTTAGCTTATTCTGTTATTTGTCTTTTATTCATGTTTTTATTTGTTTCAAAACATTGTTGAAAAATAAATGTCAATTTCTGGAAAAGGGTATTAACATTATTGTATACACAAATCAAGATATCTGTAGCTTTTCGCGCGTATACTAAATCTGCAGTAGTCTGATGGTTTGGAAAATGTCAAAATATAAAAAAACTTGGCGTAATTAGGCCCTTTGTTATGGTTTCTGAATAAAAATAGCTTACATGGTTTACATAGTTGGAACCCAGGTGAGGTGTTCCTTGAACGCCACCGTGTATATTCTACCTATTTACTTTGGTGTCAGAATAGATCAAATGTTTCTCATTGGTTCTTAACAATCAGTGAATTATCACTGGTTCCTCCATTATTTAAGCTTCTCCACAGTCCAGTCTGAGGGAGTTTGTTAACAAAAACACAGTTTAAAGATGCTCTTTTCTGTGATTATTTTGATTATATGTGGAAATATTTGTTCCTTGGCTCAAGGTAAGTCCTAGATTGTTATCCTTTTAAATTATTAAATAGAAATGTGCATGTGTGGCTTTACAACTGAAATGTCAATTTAACCTGCACTTTCAAGTTTCCTTAATATGCAATAGGAGTCTTTAGCATTTGTCTTGATTATTTTCCCCAGCTTTGACCACATCTCCTTAGTCAAATATTAATTTGTTGACATCCGTTGCACATTATTCCATAGGCTCAGAGACATGAAAATGATGTGTGCTTGGCAAAAATGTTTCTTGTCAACAAAGGAATAAATAATCTCTATGGACTCTACTTATCATGCACAGTTGCTAAAAATAATTTGATGACAAATACTTTTCATCTCGCTGAGAAATTCCTTCATGCCATCTGCACTCATTAAGATTGTCATGCCCTCTACTTGTTCCCTGCCTTCACTCCGCTCACCTTCCCGCCAACCTGTCCAACCATGCCCCTCATCACCTGAATATTGATCACCTGTGTTTACCACTTCTACCTTGCTACCTTTTTATTTTCTGCTCAGTCCTTAGCTCCTTTGTGAGGTCTTGTTTGTTTGTGACTCAACTGAGCTTTTCCGTGTATTACTCCTAGGACTGGTTTCACCGGAACCGGTCTCTGCTTAGCCCTCTTGTACTTTTGCTCCCACTAATTATTGCTCACCTGTGTATCATTCCACCGCCTGCCATAAGACACTGTCTTTGAATTTGTGGATTGAGTGTGTTCATTATGAAACATTACAGCGTGTCGTGCTTAGATTCTCATCCCACGTCAGTGTATTTGTGACAGTTTATGTACAGTATATAGCGTAACATCTGAGCCTGGAATGATGCACTACTCATGCTGACATGTGAATAACTGTCATAGCTAGGCCTATATTTCATAAGAAGCACTGGTAAGATGAATGTATTTGACATAGGATGTCTGTATTTCTATTTCCATTTTAGTTGAACACGAAATTGTTGCTGCCATTGGATGCACTGAGTCAGGAGATACTAAGCTGGTATTGATGATGGATGGAGATGAAATCGCCTTTGGTAACTACAAGAAGGAAACGGTGGAGACTAAGATACCAGTTTCATTGTCGGGTATAGAAAGTCCATCAGTGCAGTATCAGTATGCTAAACTGAGTATTGAGTGGTGCAAGGAGCGTCTGGAATGGGGAAAAGAGTCAGTTCCCAGTATACCACAAGTGAAAGGTACACCATTTAATTTATTTGCATTATCTTGTGAAAAATAACTAAACAATATACAGTATCTAAAGTGTTCACAGTTTTTGCCAACACAAAACGAATAATGACTGAGTGAAAAACAATCTCCATCTGTCTGGGAGGTCTCACCAGGGGCAAAAAACAGATATCCTGTTTGAAGGGGGAAATTACAAGAGGGGGACACCAAAAGTAGTGCTGTTATACTGTTTTAGATTGCACCATCGGTTTGCTTGCTACTGTAGCTCTGCAAATTCAACTACCGTGTGTGAACCCTACCAACATAAAACACATATTTGAGATTAGCTCTTGCTAGCTACATGCATTGAGTGGCTTTCAGAAGGTAGACATGAACACTGTCTCCTTGCAATGCAATCTTCTCTCATTGACTCATTCAAACAACAGCAAAAGCTGGTTGATGTTACTATAGCTTGCTAGCAGACATCAGCAGTGACCTATCATTTAATGCAGAGAAATTAAAGGCTGGTGACGGTTAGAAATGTGTTATTGTATTAAGTGGTAGCAGTAAAGAAAGAAATGTGTTATTGTATTAAGTGGTAGCAGTAAAGAAATGTCTAACACATCCTTTGATTGATCTACTTACTGAAAGTCAACCACAAACAACTGACTGTCAGATTCCCATGCTGTCAGATACCTGCAAATTGTGCCACTGCAGAGGGCTGGGGACAGTGGATCAAACTACTGTGAGGCAAAGGGCGGAGTGTCGCCATTTTTTAGAACTTAAACCCATTATTAACTTAAACCCGCCATCAAGTGCTTTCGTTGCGTCTTATTACTATTATTGAAATTACATAGTTTTGTTGACATCTATTTATTGGGGGGGCGGGGACATCATAGTTTTCTCCAGGATGTCATGTTCCCCCTGTCCACCCAGGATTTCCACCTCACAGTTGTTTAGTACAATTCCTAACAAAAACAAAGATAAGAATTCCCTTTAAAATAATCTTTTTTTTTTCAAAAGCAAGGCATTGAATATCCGGTGCACAGTAACTTATTATTAAAGGGATAGTTTGTGCAAGATTCATATTTTAGTTTTCACGGTATCAAGGTGTATTTGTCAAATGCTCTGAATAACACAGCGTCCTCTTGCACAATGACATTCTTATTGCACTGGACAAACTACTTAGTGAGAGTTTAGAAAGTGTGTATAAACAAAAATATAGCTAGACAGAAAATAATATAATAAAGCAACAATATACATAGCACTGCACACTGGCAGCAATTAAAAAAATAGTAATGTAAACTAGAAACAGTTGGGGTAGTATTATTGTGTGAACAGACCATAGCCTGGGTGGGGATGGTCTTTGATGTTCCAAGCTTTCCTCGGGTATTGTGTATGATCGTTGCCTTGCACAAAGGGGAGGTGGCAGCCAATAATGCGCCCTGCAGTCGTTACTACCTTCTGGAGGGACTTGCAGCGATCTCATCGTTGGAAATGAGACCCAGGATGGTAGGGTCATCTGCAAATTTGAGGATGATGTTGGAGCTGTGTGTGGCCATGCAGTTGTGCGTGAAGAGGGCCTGGAAGTACAGCCTGGAATGCCATCGCGTTCACTTGTTAAACTCTCCTCACATCAGCTGTGGTTAGGGACAGAAGTCGTCCTGGTCCTCAGCAGGCCTCACTGAGGGAATTTAAATGGTGAAATTAACCTTACCTTAAGTTGTTCTTGAATGCCCATATATTCATTTTTCACAACAAGACATGATTACATTTTGTCCCAGCCTGGAATTAGCATTTTTTTAGCACTCTCCAAATTCATGAACTGAAACTGTGCATCCAGAGCAACATAATCTGCATTGCAAGCAGAAACCTAATTCAAACACTCAATATTCAACTCACTGCTAATATGTAGTGCAAACTTGCATAGTGCACCTTTGAAATCCAATATAATACTATCATCATTATTTTTGCCTGAGGTTGTTATGGGTCTGGAAGAACAACCATTATGCTTACCCTTTTTGGTCTCCTTTAATGCGGCCATTGACCCATGGTATTTACATGCCATGTGTCCTATATGTGGCCAGTAGGCTTGTTTATGCAATCTGCTCATTGTCAGGATCTGATCTCCTTTGCATAACACCGCAAGAGACTGGATGTAGCAATGGTACTATTGGCCCAACATGCCCTCAAGTGTTCCCTACATAGCATCCGAGGCATTTCCACAGTGCCTGGCCTGGGTAAGAGAATAGATATGGTCAAGACACATACTGTAGCCAAACAAGTACAGCTCCCATTCAGTTCCGATCCCAATATACCCTTGACAAGTAATATGTTTGATGTAAAGCTTGGCATCAGTGCATCACAAAGACAAAATGTATATGTCCCAACTTCCAGTTTTTGTTGAGCCTGATTACTTGAGACACATTCTGAGTTAATTTGAGGATATACTTCAGGACAATTATAAAACGATCCTATGAAATCTGTCTATCCCTTTTAGTAAGCTTGATGTTGTCTATATTTGGTATATGGTGTCATGCTTTTTAAGAATGTTTGACTGGCACATTGAATCATTTAGCAGTTTTTGTTACTGATGCATCTGCAATTTGGCCACCAGCAATTTCGCCACTTTGGAAAAAATGTTTCCTCAAACTGTGAAAGTGTTATGTCTCCTCTCGGTTGAGAGTTTGGTTGTCCATCCTTGGTGACATGTAAACCGATGACACCACTGGGTTTTTTAATAGAATGATTTGATTGGAGCTTCGGTCATGGCATGATGTTTTGATGTGCAACCCAACCTTACTATTTTTGAATTGGTTTGTTAATCATTGGCTATCACTTATTTTACTGTTACCTAGCAAATGCTTATGACACCCTATCTACAAGGATTTTACCTATGAACAATCTTGTTACCCCCCCAGAAGCCCCCACGAGCACCGTTTATACCAGGAATGAGGTGGAGCTGGGAACGAACAACACTCTTATCTGCTTTGTCAGTAGTTTCTTCCCTCCGTCTATCAACGTTAACTGGACCAAGAATGGCGAGGATGTGACGGAGGAAGCTGCTCTCAGTAGGTACTATCCTAATACAGATGGAACCTACCGTCAGTTCTCCACCCTGGGTTTCATTCCAAAGGACGGGGACATCTACACATGTACTGTGAAGCACACTGCACTAGAAGAACACCAAACCCGAATCTGGGGTGGGTAAACTCTGAAGTACTTGTACATTCAGATATATTAGTGTGTGAATAATGTATGTTTTCTTTTTGTCTCATCGCTAATGGTAAATTCTAACCTGTGACATCTCTCTTTTTATCTTGCAGAAACTGAGGTCAGCGAGTCCACTGCTGGTCCTGCTATATTTTGTGGAGTTGGCCTGACTCTGGGTGTGTTGGGGTTAGCTACTGGAGCATTTCTCCTTATCAAAGGAAAGATGAAATGCTAAATAGATTTTGGTAGCCTGCACACAGCTGTTAGTGATGTGTGGGTGACCTGCACCTGCCCACATGACATCATCTGGATTGACCTAGTTTGAAAGGCCTTTCTTGATGGCAAGGCACACACTGAACGTGAAAATTGAGCACCAAGTTTGGAATGTGTGACGCAAGTATTATCTATTATGCCATGTTAATATTTAACTTTTGCACTCCATTACGTTGCGTGAATCTTATTCATTCAATGGAGTAGAAACTGAAGGCCCTCTCACAGTTGAAAAAAAAACAGACATTGCCTACTTGGACATTATTCAAAATGTGTAATTTTGCTGTAAATTTTAACTAGCTTGACCCTGGATGAGGGAAATGTCATCTATAAAAACAGCAAAGTGGCAGTTGAAATCGTCAGGTATCGTCTTGATCTGCAACACAACCAGGAGGACTTTGGACAGGGACAGCAACGAGTCAAGCCTGTTACTCCGCAGGTGTGGTCCAAGACCTCATGTACTCCTAAGTTTAAAATGGCAGGAGACAGGGAAAATTTAGAATATGCATCCTTAGATCTATAAGTATTTATAGAGGAGAACTGACCCTACTCACCCAGCACCATAATATAGCAGCATAAGGCCTTGGGGCTGAGTCTAGTCTTGAGCTTTGTCTTTCCATCTTAGTGTTCCTTTTCTGACCAGCAGTGGAAGGAGAATTCAGTGAACATACAGTGGGGAGAACAAGTATTTGATACACTGCTTATTTTGCAGGTTTTCCTACTTCCAAAGCATGTAGAGGTCCGTAATGTTTTACCACAGGTACACTTTAACTGTGAGAGACGGAATCTGAAACAAAAATCCAGAAAATCACATTGTATAATTTTTAAATAAATAATTAGCATTTTATTGCATGATATAAGTATTTGATCACCTACTAACCAGTAAGAATTCCAGCTCTCACAGATCTGTTAGTTTTTCTTTAAGAAGCCCTCCTGTTCTCCACTCATTACCTGTATTAACTGCAACTGTTTGAACTCGTTACCTGTATAAAAGACACCTGTCCACACACTCAATCAAACAGACCCCAACCTCTCCACAATGACTAAGAACAGAGAGCTGTGTAAGGACATCAAGGATACAAGACCTACAAGACCTGTAGACCTGCACAAGGCTGGGATGGGCTACAGGACAATAGGCAAGCAGCTTGGTGAGAAGGCAACAACTGTTGGTGCAATTATTAGAAAATGGAAGAAGTTCAAGATGACGATCAATCTCCCTCGGTCTGGGGCTCCATGCAAGATCTCACCTCGCGGGGCATCAATGATCATGAGTAAGGTGAGGGATCAGCCCAGAACTACATGGCAGGACCTGATCAATGATCTGAAGAGAGCTTGGACCACAGTCTCAAAAAAAACATTAGTAACACACTGCCCCGTCATGGATTAAATTACTGCAGCGCACGCAATGTCCCCATGCTCAAGCCAGCGCATGTCCAGGCCTGTCTGAAGTTTGCCAATGACCATCTGGATGATCCAGAGGAGGAATGGGAGAAGGTCATGTGGTCTCATGAGGTAAAAATTACAGACCTACATGCTTTGCAAGTAGGAAAACCTTCAAAATCAGCAGTGTATGAAATACTTGTTCTCCCACCTGTACGCTGTAATGACATAGGTTGTAGTCTAATGTGAACAAGGCTTTAATACATGTTTATTCATGTACACTTTATTGTGTTGCCTATTCTTTAGTCTGGAAAACAGTCACATATTGTTTTGTAATATGCTATTACATGAAAATAAAAACTATTCATCTTTACATTTCACAATCCTTGCAGTCAGGTTTTATTAATAAACACAAATTCCAAATGAAAATGTCCAAGCTTATCAAATTGTAAAATTAAAAAACATATATTAGACGTTAAATTCCTGAAAGCTTGTCAATAACAAAAATAAAACCTTTCCTAACTCATTTTGATATTCCTTAATAGCTGAGTTATTTTGCTCATCAGAAAGGTAGGTTTTCAGAAGTTAATGGAAAATGACTACATCAACTATCTCTTGTTGATCGAACCGTTCAACCACTAGAGGGACCCATGTCATCATCACTTGTTCTCACCGGAATCAGCACTGTTCAGAGATGGATAGAGAAGAGAGAAAATGTTTTTGTTGCTCAAATGTGGACTGTGCCTTACATTACAATAAACATATGATGTTATTATGTAAAATGTCCACGGTCTATGACATTGGTGCAGATGTCAGGTAGACCCACAAAGCTTATAGTAAACCAAATACCATCCCCACTGTGAAGCATGGTGGTGCTGTTTTGGGGGGCCAAGATAACCCTCCAGTGGTTACAGCAGAAAAAGGTGAAGGCTCAAACGAGATCTCATGACAACCAAATACTTTGCAGGACCTGGAGGCATTTTGCCAAAACTAATGGGCAGCTATACCACCTGCAAGAATTCGGGGCCTCATAGACAACTATCGCAAAACACTGCATGCTGTCATTGATGCTCAAGGGGAACAATACCCAATAGTAAGATCTAAGGGTATGCAGACGTTTGAACAGTGGTCAGTCCCAATCTTTTCTTTGTTGACATGTTTTGTTTTATGATTTTGCAATTCTGTTAAGACCTACAGTTGAATGTTAATCCCATAAGAAATAAATGACATGTGTTTTGCCTGCTCACTCATGTTTTCTTTACAAATGGTACATGTATTAACAATTCTCCAAGGGTATGCAAACGTTTGAGCACAAGTGTATAACAACTGTGTGACCTCTGATGTAAAAATGACCTTATGAAATAAATGTGATTATTTAATAGATAAACGGATGTAAAATGGATATGTTGAAACATGTGGCTCCTCACCAGTAGAATTCTTCCTGTGGTAGATCAGTCCAACTGCTACAAAGACCACCCCCAGCAGCAGTCCAGATGTTCCGATCACAATTTTATTCTTATCAGACTTAGACATCGAGTGGTCTGCAAATACAAGCATCCAACCCTGTAACCACTCTTAGTCAATCTGGATAGAATTATCTTTAACCTACCATTATTTAGAATAGCAAGCAATAGGGAATACAGTGAGATTATTGAATTGACAAACCACCTCATCCTTTGATTGAAAAAAAAATTCTATGGTGATTATGTAGGAAAATGAGAGTAGGAAAATAACCTTTTATTATTAACCACAAAAATGCCAAAGGGAGTCGCAAACTGAAGCACTACTGGCATAAACAATCAACCACAAATTAAATGATGGGAAGGCAACTTTAAATGGGTCCCCAATTAGAGGCAACGCGAGGCAGCTGCCTCTAATTAAGTACAATCAAAAGGCTGAGCACAGAGATGCCTATAGGCGCCTTAGCCAAGACTGACAGACTACCTGAACAAGTATAAACAAAATCATACCTAAATTTATATTTTATTTACAAAATTCCAATATTAAATTAACAAAATGTCTAACACCTGTCAAGCCTTCTCAGATCCCAGGGTGCTGGTTTTGAATGCTCCTATTGAGATGGGGCCATGGTGTCACAACTTTGTCATCCAAAATGTATCCATGAGGCCTACTCTCTGTGCACTTGGTGAGGTCTGGAAGGCTTTGAAAGGTATAGGTAATACCGTAATAGTTCCACCTTGCCCTCAGGCTTGGTATATTCACCATATTTCTTAATGCAGTCAAATCCTCTGTGCATAGGCATATGCTTTAGTCATTAAGAGTCGATTTTGCATTGGGCTCGTCTTACCCCAGTCATGTAGCTGAGGCTCAGTGAGGCTGTAATGCTCCACCATACAGGTGATAATCTCTCCAGCTGTGGGTGTGTACTCCAGATATGAGTGGATCTGGTAGCTCCAGTCCCCATTGGCCAACTCCTCTGATGAGGTCAAATCTGAGTTCACCTTCTGTCCGTTCCTCAACCATGTTATCATGATGGTTTTAGGATAGAAATCATAAGCGCTGCACACAAGCAAGGCTGAGTGTCGATTACTGAATGGTTCCACTGACTTCAGTCTGACATTTGGCTTAACTGCACAAGAGGGCAAGGAATCAGTGAGGAAGAAAAAAATGAATAATTATATCTTAAAACTATTTAGTAATAGTAATTTATAGTTATTTAATATATAGTATATTCTTATGTAAGATTGAATGGTAATTTTATATTTTCAACAGTATGATTTCAACAGTATAATTGTAAATTCAACAATCTATAAAGTGTAAAGTGAAATAAATCAAATAAGAGATTGTTGCTAATACAGATTGTATCCGTAATTTGTATTTACCTGTATAATTTTTAAGGTTTTCATAAAGTGCTTTAGCATTTAGCAAACACAAAACATCCTTTATAGCTCTTCTTGAGTAATGGTCATCAGGATCATTGTTAAAGTTATTAGCAAGCATCATTGTATAGCTTGTGTCTCCTTTCCAGATCCCCGTGGAGCTGTTGTACCATAACAACATCTCCTTATTGAAATACATTTCTTCAGTATATTCTATTTCATCTACCTTTCTGAAATGACATCTAGCATTATGTTCGGCAAAAACTCCATCTGAGGAATGAACAGAAAATAGGAGATAGAAGAGAAAGCACAGAAAGTAATTTAAAATAAAGTGAGGTTCAGATCATTTATTTATAGTAAAAGATAATGTGTTTTTATCCATTTGCTACAATATACAGTTGTGAGGTTGAGAAATAGCTCTTCAAAAATAGTCCAATCTTCCACTATGCCAAAAAAATACACTGCTCAAAAGAAATTGAAAGAACACTGAAATCACACTTTAGGACTTGATGAACGGAATCTATTAAAGATCAAAATCTTTACTGTACATTATGACAACTCGTAATGTGACTCAGTAGTGTGTATGGCCCCACATGCATGTATGCACTCCTGACAACATCTGGGCATGTTCTTGATGAGACAGCAGATGGTGTTCTGGGGGATCTCCTCCCAGACCAGGATCAGGGCATCAGTGAGCTCCTGGGCAATCTGTGGCCCTACTTGGCTGTGTCTGGGGCATCTATACATAACATCCCAGAGGTTTTCAATTGGATTCAGGTCTGGGGAACGTGAGGGCCAGTCAATGGCATCAGTGAGTTTGTCATCCAGGAACTGCATACACACTCTGGCCACATGAGGCTGGGCTTTGTCTTGCACTAGGAGGATCCCAGGGCCCACTGCACCAGAGAAAGGTCTGACGATGGGTCTGAAGGTTTCATCCTGGAACCTAACAGCAGTCAGGGTACCGTTGGCTAGCACGGGGAGGTCTGTGCGACCATCCAAGGATACGCCTCCCCAAACTGTCACTGACCATGCTGGATAATGTTGCAGGCAGCAAAACATTCACCACAGTGTGTGAAGGTTCAATGTGAACCTGTGAAGTGAATGGGGCAGCAATGGTGGACCTATCAATTCTGGGGTTCTCTGGTGAGCTGCATGGTGCTGGGCTTTGAGCACAGATCCCATTAGAGGATATCGGGCCCTCATGCCATGACAGTTTCTCAGAAATATGCATACTGGTAGCCCACTGGAGTTTATGTTGTAGTGCTCTGGCTGTGCTCCTGCTGATCCTCCTTGCACAAAGGAGCAGGTGCAGATAGTCCTGCTCCTGGGTTGATGCCCTTCTGCAGCCCTGTCCAGCTCCTTGTATCTCCTCCATGCTCTTGACACTGTACTGGGAGACACAGTGGGATGCAGGTACAGCCTCAAGCTACCAGTAGTGAGACACCATAAAAATGCAAAACTAGAGAAGAATCAGTCAGGAAGGATAAGGAAGGAAGGATAAGGCACTCCAATGTACCAGTTGTCAATTTCATTTTCACCATAACAAATTACATAGATTCACAACTGCTTATGCTTCCTAACTGGACAGACTGATATCCCTGAAGTTTAATTGACAGGGTGTTATGCTTTGATGATCACATGTTCCCTTAAATTTTTTGAGCAGTGTAGATAAATACAGTGTGGTTTAACAAAGAACATACACAAATGTATGCTGTATACTTTTACATGTCTTTATTACACTTGTTACTCAAACATTAACAGCATAGGCTGGAAAAGGTATGTGAACCTCAGGATGATTCCTAAATCCAAAGGAATTTAAATCAGGTGTAAGTGTTCCAATTCTCACTGAGGTGTTGGTTAGATGTGGTCTTTAATAAAAACTACAAAGTTTGTATTATTCACCTTAAAACAGAGATCTGTTGAAGTGTATGTAGAATATGGAGAACGCAGAAGAGTTGTTGAAGGTCAAAATGAAAGAAGAGGCTACAAGAGCATTTTCAAAGACCTGGCCTGAATCAGTGGAGAAATATCAGCGCCGACCTGCCTATCCGTGCGCCGACCCTTCGCCCGTTCTCGACCATTCTGCCTGACCCTCGCCTGTACTTCTGCTACTCGCCGGTATTCTGATCATTCGCCTGTCCCCGACTACTCTGCCTGTTCCCCGACTGTACTTCTGCCGCCAGCCCGTGTACCGACTCTCTGCCCGTCCCCGACCACTCTGCCTGTTCCCCGACTGTACTTCTGCCACCAGCCCGTGTACCGACTCTCTGCCTGTCCCTGACTACTCTGCCTATCGCTCGTCTGCCCCTTCGCCGCCGATTCGTTAGACGCCTTACCTCCCGTCCCCGTACACTCTACCTGCCCTTCTCCCTCCTGCTCCCTGTCCGCGTTTGGATCCTCACCTGCTCCCGTGACAAAAAAAGGTTGGGTCATGCAGTATGACAATTACCCAAAACACAAAAGTAACTCTACATAAGACCGGCTTATACAAAAGAACATTTGCATTTTGGAATGGCCAAGTTCGAGACTGTGACCTGACCTCTACTCGAATGAAATGCTTTGGCATGATTTGAAGCAAGCCGTTCATGCAAGACGTCCCGAGAATATAAATGAACTGAAACAGTACTGTAAGGAGGAATGTTCCAGAATACTTCCAGTTGTGAAGGTATGATCAACAACTGATAAACAAATGTTTGCTTGAGATTGTTGCGTGAAAAGCAGGTTCCACCAGTTACTAAACATCATTTTTCACATACTTTTTCAAGCTATATTTTTCATTAAATCACAGTGTTACCTATTATTATGACTTTATTTAGATCAAACTGGAATTAAAATACATCTCTTATGGTATGCAGATACTTCAAAAGGGTTCAAAAAGCTGTAATTTTATTTTGAATCATACAGGATTTGTACTGTTCTCCTATTTATATTGATAAAATAACATGGATTTGATAATAACCTTGAATACATAATAATCAATATAGATATTATTTGTTATTGAGTTTGTCCATACTCACCCACTCCATACAGACAGAAGAGGAGATGGAGGGACAAAAAATACAGCACACACATGTTTACATCTCAGAGTGAAAACAGGTCTGTTAGCAATGAGGAAACTGATTTTTTTTTAAACTAAACAGACATTGGCATCAATTTAAAACTCCAACCAATTATTTGCACCTGTTACCCAGCATCATATGTTTCCAGCAGGTGCAGCTATGTACAATCCAACTACAAGACAAGGGCTTTAGTGTCAAATTTACTGACTGTACAATATTGCGGATTAGCTAATGTTAATAGGTTGGCTAGCTTGCTGGCTAACACATCTGAATACAATAAATGGTTTCATGTTTCCAGCCGGAAAATGGCTTTTGTGCAAAATTCACTAACGTGGCAAAATACCACATGTTGCCAGGCTACCTAGCTTACTGGTTGATGACCGGTTGGTGGATGACTGCTGTATTTTTTTAAAAATATCTGGTTAGATGGTGGCCAAAAACTTTTTCTGTGTCCTCAACTGCTCTATTCTCCTCTATCATATTGTCTCTCCCATTGCTTAAATCCTCACTTGGTCTTCCTGAGACCTACAATTCCACCGTACTCTTCTCACATTCCAAGTTCTATGAATCCCACTGCCCTCTTTCCTCCTGCCCAGCTTGGACCTCCCTTCCATGGCTAAATTACTCACAATGAGCTACCAACAGTAAGTTCCAGGCAGTGACGATATATGAAAACAAAACGTTTTAATGACCTTGCATTTTAACGAATCCCTCCTTGCTACCATCTCTTCTTTCCACCTGCTAAATCACTCAAAATTCCATGTTTTTCCTCTGAGCCTATAATAAAAGCCAAATCTTCTACAAGGCCATGGTGTTTGCCTTTGGAGCAATAAGAGGAACTTCTCCATCTAACTTTTACCTAATGCTCTAACATAACATCCCTACACAGTCTCTTTGTTTTGCTGCCTGAGTTCTTGATTATCCACCAACTTTGGAAAGACAGTTCCCAATCCACAAATGTAAAGTACTCCTATTATTGGTGGTGGTGGAGGCTGTAACCAATTTCTTACATATTCATTATCTAGGTTTGCCTTCCCCAAACTCTTATTCTCAAGCATTGCTATCCAAAACCTACAATATCAGGGAACAATTGTCACTCAAGCCTTTTCTGTTGGGTATGTACAACCACACAAATCTTTCAAATGTATCAACTATTTGGGAAAGCCTCATGGTAAGCCACCAAGGGTAGTTTCTGAATGTTTTTCTTGGAATCCAGAGACAATAAGATGCAAAATCAGCTCAAGCTTGAATGCCAATACATTTACAGTAGATCACTTTTCAAGTTGCGCTCAAAACATTTTTGTAAAAGATAGTTAAACTTATTTTTGCATTGAGACATGTTTCAAATGCTGCACTATTTGTCCTTTTTAGAACTTTTGTCATTTTTTAAAATAGTTTGATAAAACATCTGTAATGTGTATATTCCATTATTAGAAGAAATATGCTTTGACCATGACCTTTGTAGATTTAACACAACATTAAAGACCTCTACATGCTTTGCAAGTAGGAAAACCTGCAAAATCAGCAGTGTATGAAATACTTGCTCTCCCCACTGTACATACCTACATGTATTCTTGATCGCAAGATGCATTGTACCAAATATGTTACCTAAAATTTCTAAATAAACACCTGGAGGCAGGGCCTTCTCTCATTACACTACTGTGGAATGATTTGCTAATTAAAGTTAGAAATGCAAACTCAGTGCAAACTTTCAAGTGTCTACTAAAGACTCATCTTTTCAGCCTGGTCTATGATAAGTGTAGTCTGAACCATGGGTGTGAAGGTGACCAGAATGGTCTGACAATGTACTCCCTTGCTGTCTTGCCAGGTGGGCTCTCATAGCCACTGGGATGCCCTCACTCCAATGTCATTCGGGGGCGGAGTCACTGGCTTCTTGTCGTCTCCCTGTTGCGCACTTGTGCAATTGGGCTGTGCTCTGCTGGCAATACTTGGGCCTCATTCAGCATGTTTGCGGTTGGTGGGTGTCCTTTTGGTTGATGCTTGGCAATGTGGGGGGATTGATTTCCACCCTGATGGGGCTATATTATTGTACTGGGGGAGTAGGGTCAGTTCTTCTTCTCCACAATAAATCCTTGTAGATCATTTCTAAATGACTAGGTTAATAGACTTTGGACTCAGCCCACATGCATTTATTAATCATGACAATTTGGACTCTTAATATGTTCATCCGGCACAACTGCTGATGTAAAATTGATTTAATTAATTGTCGGCTAAACACATCAAAAGCTATGCTTTATCACATCACTAATTCAACACATTCAATTGTCAAATCACCCACTAACATTAGTTTTACCTAGCCATGTATTTTGCTGTTAAGTATGATCAAGTAAAGACACATTCTGACTGCATTACGTTAGCCTACTGGCTACATAGAGGAGAATCTGTTGGTATATAGTGTAATATGACTTCTTGTGACCATATAATTGCACCGGTAACTAACAGCTTACGGCTCATGGAGAACAATGTCGGCCATGCCTGGTATACGTAGATTTTAGCATAACTGGTTGGCAAATAAAACACTTAAAAACTCTTAATAGGCTGAATATTGCACTGTTCAAGGGTTGTTCAACTTAGCTTTCTACTCAGTGCACTCTAAGGAGCGCTGATGGTTTGTTGGATAGCTACAGTAAGATTGCTGGGTCAACCGCCCAATTTCTCCAAGCATAATGGAGGTTCTAAGTCTGCTGAAGCACCCTGTCTGTTTGTGTGTTCAAAAAAACATTTGAAGCGAGGGTTTCCTTTGGTAAGGAAGAAGGTTCCAGTGGCTACACCCATCAACCCCAGAGTCAGGCAGACTCCACAGAATATAGCAGGTCCAGCACTGGATTCAATGCCCTCAGGCTCTGGAAACAAGAAGACAGACGCCATTACCAAAGGCTGGGTTTGCAATTTAGACAGAAAAATAATCACACAATTCAATATCTAATGGTAAAGGTATTCTCAAATTATACTAACCCCAAATCCTGGTTTTGGGTTCCTCCAGGGCTGTGTGATCCACAGTGCAAGCATAGACATCCCCCTCCTTTGGGGTGAAACTCAAAGTGGAGAACAGATGGAAGGTTCCATCTTTATTAGGACGATATCTACTGAGAGACACTCCCTCAGTCACATACTTGCCATTCTTGGTCCAGTTGACTTTGATAGCCGGTGGGAAGAAATTATTAAAAAAGCAGATAAGAGTGTTGTTCCTTCCCAGCTCCACCTCATTCCTGGTGTAGATGGTGCACTCAGGGGCATCTGGGTGGCAAACCAAAACCCAAAATATAACAAAACACTTAGAGAAGAAAATTTCAGGATCTGGTGACATATTCAGCAGTCACGCAGCAGTAAGATCTTTTTGCCAATACCGATAGACAATGTTCATATTTCACAATCGGTCAATACAGTTGTTTTGTCATTTCTGTATCTATTTACTCTGCCATAAATTACAAAAAATAAATGCTTCTGAGAATGCTTCTAATTTATCTTTCTATATATTTTAATAATTATTGACGCATGTCTGTTCTCCCCCATGGCACGGAAGTGACAGACCAAGAAGAAGCTACCGTGACCTTTTTGCCTCTTGTCTCAGTGGCATTGTAAATTGGCCCCTAAAATGGCAGTGAACTGACTGGCCAAAAAGAAAATGTTTTGATATTATAACCTTTGTACCCAGAGGGAGGGAATGAGGTACCAATCCTTTTGGGAGTCATGCCGTTTGAGTCACAGTGACTAAAAAGTCCTGAAATCAATTAGCGCAAGATTTTCAATGGGCACATATGGCACAGATCCGGGACATGGTGACTCTTATCCAGCACCTATTGGGACATACACAGAATCTGACACATGGTTTTCTGTCTGAATAAGTGTACAACATGAGAGTTTGACCAACAATGTGATATCTGTGATACAAGTGCTACATGTGCTTAAATGAGTCTGGACCCATGCACTGCTGTTCAAATCAACTTTAGCTCCGCTAGAACTATCGGGTACCTGCAAAGACGTGCTATTTTTATAGCCTATTCAATTGGAGAAAAAGTCTTACTTTTCAAATAAACTCTTCTCGGTATTTCAATACCTTATTCTTGTCACCTATAGACAAACGATGCATGTGCTAATCTACAAGTCTGAACCTATACACTGGTGTTTCATGTATGGCAAATACATGCCATTTTCATAGTCTGTTCACAGTGACAGCCATTTGTGAAAAGTCAATAAGATCTATTGACATATTTTAAACCAGCATTTCAGTCGGCACCTCAACCTCAATACGAAATTTCGAGAAACGGTGGAAGTTTTGATGATGGTGAGCCGATAATGTTGATGTTATTGTGTGGTTAGCTATTGTAGGCCAAACTATGGACTGGGTGCAATGATTTAATTATAATAAAAGAAGAATTTGGTTGTTGGTGTAAGTCCCATATGTTAATAATGTGGGAACAGACCTGTTTTGGCTGTAATGACAATTATGTCAGGGACTGACTTCAGAGGTGCCTCTTGGCATCTCCATGAGCACTACTGCTTAATTATCCCCAATCAGAGGCAGCTGCTCCATACTGCCTCTAATTGGGGATCCTAATCAAGTTGCCCTATTGGTCCTTTGGTTGTCAGTCTTTGTTTTCACTTAATGTGGTGGTTTGCTGCCCTTCAGTTTACAGTTTGTACCTCTCCATTTGTTGTTTTCTGTTTTCACAATTATCATTAAAAGGATATTCATTAGCTCTGCATGGCCGATCCGGCACCTCGTTCCTTCCAAACATTTACTGGATCCGCCTTCACTTTGTATGCAGGGACCTTAATTTGCCGTTTAGACATCAATGAAGGGTATTATCTCACAAAGGACTGACGAGTTTATACAGGCACTGGAGCGTGAGGATTGAGATACTTGGGTGGTTCAATAAACAGTTCTGGGAACTGCAGTTCATTGAGGATATTAAATGCATGTACATACTTGGCCTAAATGTCCCCCTGGAGACAGACAGCATTTTATATTTTATAAATACAGCAATAAGGGACAGAACAGGAAGTTGCCCATTTGGAGGTTCTACTGAAACCAGAATTACATCGACCTCCGCTAGAGATTGTGAGGTACTCCATTTCAAATCACATCTTTACCTAATGCACTTTGTATTATTATAAGAATGTTTGTATGGAAATCTAACAAATAGCACCATTATAACTAACCATTTTAACTGGCACCTTTTAAAATGGTATTATCTAGATTTACACAGTAAAAAACATTTCTGTAAGGCTGTGGTGTGACAATAAATGTTTTAAATAAATGTATGCCAATAGATTATTTGTTGTACCTTTGACTGGTTGTATGCTGAGTGTTGCCAGTTCTCCCCATCTAATGCGCTCATTGCACAAACCTTTACTCAATTGAGCATAACCATGCAATGCTGAAAAAGGTAAGAGCACCTCCACTGATGTGAAAGGTAATGACTTCACTGGCAAGTCTTCCTTGAAGTCGGTATAGCCAGCTTCATCACCATCCACCATTACCAGTACCTCAGGATGGTCAGGCTCAAAGCATGCTAAGGCAGCAAACACTTCATGAACTGAAATGACAACAAAAATAGACATTGCCTATTTTAAATTTGGCCTGTATTTCATAGGAAAAATAATCTACTGAAATGACATACAACACTAAAGCTTAAAAGCTGGTCAACTCCAGCCTAAAGTGGATAACAAAAATCAAGTTATTACCTTGTGCCGAGGTGCAAATTATTCTGGTTAGAATCAATATAATCACGCACATTTCCATCTTCATGCTCTCTATTCATAAATCCTTTCGGTGTTAGAGAGAGTACTGTAGACTGTTGTACATCAAAAATTATTATCAAGAACCAATAAGAAACATTCTATCTGTTCTGACACCACAGTAGATAGGTAGAAAAGGAGTGGTTGCCCTTCTCAGGACACTCCCTTCACCAGCTCTAAGTCAATGAATGTAAAATATGTAAGCTATTTTTATTTGGTATTTGGCAGACATTACACAGAGGTATCTGGGTCATACTGAGTCCTAAAGCCATAGTTGACAATCATGTCAGATATACAGTTGTACTCAAAAGTTTGCATACCCTTGGAGAATTGGTAATATATGTACCATTTGTAAAGAAAACAGGAGTGAGCAGGCAAACACATTTTATTTCTTATGGGATTCACATTCAACTGTAGATCATAACAGAATGGCACATGAGGCCCCAAATTGGTTGTCTTGCATGAACCGCAAGTTTGAGATCTCAGAGTGGCTTGATGATATGAAGGTCAGGGGACTGTGAAGGCCACTCCAGAACCTTCACCTTCCTCTACTGTAACCACTGGAGGGTCAACTTGGCCTTGTGCTTAGGGTCATTGTCGTGCTGGAAAGTCCAAGAACATCCCATACACAGCTTTTGTACAGAAGAATGCAAATTGTCTGCCAGAATTTTCTGATAACATGCTGCATTCATCTTGTCATCAGTTTTCACAAGATTTCCCATGCTATCACCCTCCCAAAACATCAGAGAGCCACCACCATGCTTCAGAGTGGGGATGGTATTCTGTTTACTATGGGCCTTGTTGTCCCCTCTCCAAATGGTTGTGACCATAAAGCTCTATTATGGTATTGTCACTCCAAATTACAGTGTGCCAGAAGCAGTGAGAGGGGTTGTTGGGCATATCGTCTACCTGACCTTGGTTTGGTATCAAGGGATCCCCGAATATTCCACTGCTTAATAAGTGATTGAACAATACTGACTAGCATTTGCAAGGCTTTGGATATGTTTTTATATATTTTCCATCTTTATAAAGTTCCTTGTTACGCAGGTCTTTGACAGTTCTTTTATGCTCCCCATGGCTCAGTATCAAGCCTGTGGTGTCAATATTAAATATTCCAAAGGCAAATTTCTTTCTATGTTATCCTTTTTGTTACCTTAATCTTTTGCTCAACTCCCTGGCTGCATCACAACAGATAATAAAACACATGCAATGTTGCTTAGCTGTAAATTTTTATAGTTTGAGCTAATATTGGACACATCTGTATAATTGTTCAATCAGGGGTTTATTGTGTGTATATAAGTACTCGGGAACTAGTGATTATATGAAGTAGTTTGGGTCACGGGTCAGGAGGTTTTAGAAGAGGGAAGACATAGAAAAGGGAACTCATCATGTAAATCATAATTTCCATAATGAGTTCCTTTTTCCAAATAAGGTTTCAGGGCATCATCACGGTAGTGGTATCAGGTGTTTAGAGAACACAGGCTTCCATCTCTCCTTTCAGGGGAAGAAATTACCAGGGTTGTGAGGGTTGTTATAGGCAGGACTCGTTCATGACATATTTTGGAAGAAATGCTTGACTAATATCTAAAGTTCAGATTAATAACATTGTGTAAGCATAGTTAGGTAGGACTAAAAATACTTTCCTCAGATAGATGGTAACTGATGCATCCTTTAGGATTATATTTAATTTGGTATGTGTTTTCTGCTGGAGCTTGTTTTTCAGCTACTGTTTTACATTTTTTTAATGCAAGTGCCTTGAGATTGATTTTATTGAAACGTCAGCTAAATAAACTATTACTACTGACATGGATTTTCTATTGCTTGAGTTTTCTATAGTGCTGTGACATGGAACGGTCAGTAGAGTTCAGGAGGTCATCCAAACGATAGTATGTGTAATGTATGTGGGGGGTTGGGGGGACTAGTTATAAGCATGTAACAGGCCTCACTAGTCCGAGCAGGCTGGAAGACAGGAGGTTCAGATAATATCCAGCCCCCCCCCCAAAAAAAATACCTCTTGCCCCGCTGTGGTTTCTGTTGAGATAACATGGAATGTTTCGGAACTGCTGCTTTTTCGAATTAAGCAGATATGTACGTTTTTAGGGGAATTGTTTACCACCAACACAAGTATGATGCAGGTCTAGAGACACCGGTTAGATGACCTATGATTGACTAATAATCAATCAATCAAATGTATTTATAAAGCATTTACATCAGCAGTGATCACAAAATGTTTTTAAAAAGCACCCAGCCTGTAAGCCCAAGGAGCAAGCAACAACAGTGTCGAAGCACAATGGCTCGGAAAAACTACCTAAGAGGGACAGACATTGAGGAAGAAACTTAGAGAGGACGGAGGGGTAACCAGTCCTCTTCTGGCTGTGCCGGGTGAAGATTTTAAGAGTACCATTTGTAGTAATTAATAAATGCATGTGGGCTTTGTCCGGAGTCTATAAAACCTAATCCAGGTCAGAAGCATGAGCAGATGTAACAGGGTGAGCGGGGGTCTGCAGGCTGGCAGCTGGAATTGTCCTCCTACATTTAAACAGAGGAACATTTTGAGAGCATTCCTTGGGTTTACAAGGATTTTCTGTGGAGAAAGAGAACTGACCCTACTCCCCCGGCACAATAAAATAGCAGCGTATTACCTTGGGGCTACGCTGCTATATTATATATGTCTTTTACTTCAAATATTTTATATTTATACAGGGTTGTATTGGGTTATGTTTTTTTTTCTGGTGATTTTGTGGTTTTACATTCAATCAAATCTGGCAACACTGTGCTCTAGACCATTCTTGGCTTGTGCGGTGCAAACGCACCTCAGGGGGTGCAAACATCGTGACAAATTTTGGATTAAATTATGTTTTTTTTTCAAAATCAAAAATGTGTTTCAGTAAAGAATCATTTATGTGCAGAAAAATACCATATACAAAATCTTTAAGTTGAATGCATGAAGCTACTTTGTTTCAGTACAGACAAAACAGGGAAAATAAACAACTAATACAGCACTCGTGCATTTCGGAACATGTATGCAGAGGCAACTGCCATTGTGCACTGCTTTGCTTTAGGTTAAAGCAGTGTGGGATCCATGTGTACGTGTGCTTTTTTGGACCAGATGTATCCACTAAGATAAATCTGTCCCCAATAGGAAATATGCAATGTCCTCCTCAGGGATTTGGAGTAAGAAAACATAGTTGGGCATAGTGTTAGAATTAGGCCTTCTCTCAGGATTAGGTATTAGGTCTACCAGTTTAAGGTTAGCAGTAATAGACGTTATAGCTAAGTAAATTTTAGGCATAAAAGTTTGGTTATTGTGTGTGTGTGTGTGTGTGTGTGTGTGTGTGTGTGTGTGTGTGTGTGTGTGTGTGTGTGTGTGTGTGTGTGTGTGTGTGTGTGTGTGTGTGTGTGTGTGTGTGTGTGTGTGTGTGTGTGTGTGTGTGTGTGTGTGTGTGTGTGTGTGTGTGTGTGCTTGTTTG